>BQNB010104529.1:0-20900 GCA_026074375.1 Tanacetum coccineum | reverse complement strand
TAGTCATTTTCCCTTTTGCACCATTAGTCCCTAGGATAGTTATTAATTAGTTTTAATTAATTTTAATTAATAATTAGGGTTAGATTTTAATAAGTTTAATTAAAGTTTTATAAAAAGTAAAAAATTAGGGCTTTTAATTTTTATAAATTTCTGCATATTTTCTTTATTTAGTGTAATTTTTATAAATTTTTTAGGATTTTATTTTTAATAGTTTTATTATTTTTATAGTTTTTAATTAGTTTAAATTTTAGAAAAATCATATCTAAAAATCTAAAAAGCCAAAAATAGTAATTCTTTTTTCTAAAAATTTATTTTTACTTATTTTATTTAGGAAAAATATAATTTCAGTTATTTTTATATTTTTTTTATTTTCTAGGATTTAATTAGTTTTAAATAGTTTTTTTAATTCTTAAAAAAAAGATAAATAAAAAATAATCCAAAAATTATTTTTCTTTTTCTTAAAATTTTATTTTATCATAATTTAGGTTTAGAAACTTAATTTGCAAGTTTAGGGTTTAAATTTAGTAGGTTTGCTTTATTGTCGCGTTTTAATTTGTTTCCCGTTAATCGTTTTAAATGTTTAATTGCCTTTAATTGTTCAAATTTACTTGTTGTTTTTATTTAGTAGTAATAGATCATCAAATCATCTATTTTCTTATTCAAATCATAACCCAAGCCTAAACAAGGTTTCAATTTCACTAGTCGTTGGGGAAACGACCCGGGTGATCATATTTACCCGGTTAAATATACGTATTATATATTATATTATATATATTTTTGAGAGTGAATTTTCCTTAGGGAATTTTCTTAATTGCTCTGTGGAATATTATTTTATAGTATATTTTATAGTGTATCTAAACTACTATCATATATCTTTGTTATTGTTCAGCAATCTTGTCGATAATGTTCTTTTTGAGGAAGCGCTTGTACATCAGAGATTGCGAAAGACTTTGACATATGTGCTTGAGCATTCATAATGTATTTATCTTTGTCGATTGAGCAAGAGGTCTTGAATCTTGACTCCACTAGAATGAGGTTGTAACGCCGTCACTTATACCTGAAAATTGATGTTAGTGATAAACATCAGATATAGACGAATATGGCTTTGTCATTCGTCTTGAGTTCGGTTACATTAACCTTCGGTTCCATGAGGACCGTTTTACAGTATAAATACTATACATGTGATCAGGTAGGTTCAATTTAGAAGAACCTCTTTGATAGGGTTTTCAGCTCAAAGTATTAGACCCTCTAACGCGATTGCATTAGATTCATCGTACTTAATTTTTTCATTTCTGAACGTCTCAAAGCAGATTGCACGGTAAGAGTTGTATCAGATAGTTATAATCTTTTGATGCGTCGTCAATTTCTTATACTAGACCAAATCGATATCATGTTGAACAAGCTTGACTCATTTAGAATCTCGCAAGTCACCCCCCCCCCACCCCCCCACACCCCCACCCCCCCCTACCAAGAGCTTGTTTGATGTTGGTCAGAAGTTTTCCATCGTATCAGGGAATACTATAGATATCACTGATGTTCTGGCAATTATCACAAGGATAATGCGTAGGACTTATTGATACCAAATGTTGTATAATGATGTACGACATTTTGTATATTGGAATTTGTGTCCTAGTGAGATTTTTGATGGATCTCGTTGGCTCTAGACTCTATAAGTGCACATTTGTTATTTGGTAATCAGAGGCTGGAGCGGACTGCCACCTTTTCAATATCAACGATCTCAGAATGAGAAAGCCGATAGAAACGTGTTGATCTCCGTGAGAAATGAAACATAAATCTTTTGAGAGATTCTGAGTGGCTAGGGAGGGTTGTGCATTGCATCACTGGGTCCATGATGACAGTCTTCAATATCATAATCATCTTTGTGATTACCGATAGATTATGTATTGACCCGATTTCTGCCTAGGGTTGTATGGAGAGCTTCTTTCTTTTCACTCTTTATCCTTAAAATTATTTTTCATTCTTCAACCCCTTCAGTGCTTACAGAGACTTCATGACTAGTACCTTGTTGGGTTTGTTCCAGCACTAGCTCCATCTCAGTCGACACTTCTCTTATTCGAACTTTTACTCTTTTTTTTAATTATTCCTTGGGATTTTACTCTATCGGATGGAGTGTTCCTGGGTATATCCTCGGTTCTGGTGGATAATGAACGAATATTACCTAACCTTAACCGCCTTATAACTCCTTGAGAAACAACAGTTGGTCGGTCTTTGGGTATTGCCATGAAGATCTATAAAACCATTTGATAAAAAATCAATCAACGTGTTTGAGAAATTATTTGAGACACATTGAGTGTTTTCAGAGTTACCAAAAAAGACCCCTACACATTAATGGGGCCCATCGTATATATTATGATAAGAGGTCTCCCTACACATATGAACCATATTACCAAAGAGTTTTGCACATGCGAGGTTTGGGAACGCACTTATAAATTGAAGATTGTATCCATTATTAATCCGTATTGATCACATTTTAATCACAATTCTCCCCTCAAAATTGCATATGTGGTGATAATGTCCGGTAATTCACATGACTCTAACTAAGTCTTAGGACAACATAAGAGCATGCAAAATGAATCATATTATTATACTCCCCCTCGATAAAATACTAGAGTGAAAATTTAGAGTGGGAGTTTGTTGAGCACGCAATTTTGAAAGAATTTGAAAATTTCTTTTTGATGAAAAATATATTGAAAAACTGTGCTCAACAGAAAATGATGTCAGATTTATCTTATTAATTATCATTTTCTTAGTGCTTCTCTTGAGCATTCAAAACTTTGAATGTTTACATGACATTGCTCAAGACCGAGAAGACGTGAACTTCTCGTTGTTTAGGATAAATGTACATAAATGAACATTTTCCTTTCTTTAGAGACCGAGTCCTAAGCTCACATTTACTTAGAAGTCGTAGAGAAAAAGTTTGAAAGGACATGTTTTGAAAGCATTTGAAACTCTCTCTCGAATTTCATTTAGACACCCGTGTTAATATTAATCAACATTTCTAGGTGCGTAAATGTTATCGATTTACGAGAGACATGTCAAAGAAGATTATTTTTGGTATTTTTGAAATTTTTTGATTTTTTATTTTGCTTTTATAGGGTTTATAATTTTATATTTTGATTATCTGATAAAATATATACAAAGAGTTACCGAGATTTTTCAAGACGTTCAAGTTCCGTTGGAGACAAGTTGCGCATACCAAGGCGATGAACCAAATAGGTGAATCGATCCACCAAAAGAGCTTTGGTGAAGAGGTCGGCCAGTTGGTAATCCGTCTTGACAAAATACAGTTCTATCGTACCCTTTTCCACGTGTTCATTTATGAAATGGTAGCGGACAGCGATGTGTTTTGTTCTCGAGTGTTGGACCAGGTTACAGGATATGGCTATGGCTGATTTTGAATCATAATAGATTGGAATCTTGTTGAAGTGATAGCCAGGATCCGTTAACTGTGTCCGCATCCAAATAACTTGGGCATAGCAAGCGGATAAAGACATATATTCTACTTCCTCAATAGACAGCGCCGTACAGTCTTGTTTCTTTAAGGACCAGCTAACCAGCTTTTCACTTAAGAATTAAGCTCCACCGGAAGTACTCTTGAAGGTGTCTTTACATCCCACATAATCATCATCTGAAAATCCAGTTAGTTCAAAACCAGAATCCTTCGTATACCAGAGACCGATATTGACGGTTCCCCGGAGATAACAAAAGATCCTTTTAACCTCTTTGAGGTGCTTCTTGGTTGGGTTGGCTTGGAGCCCTGGTACCGAGCACAGAAACCAAGTAGCATGTACAATGTTCGCATCTACTAGACGTAAGATACATTAGGGCACCAATCATGCTAACGATATTTTGGTTTTTTGGCATCGAACTGGAGACCCATTTGAATCAAGGTCAAGCTGACGTTGATCTCCCATTGGAGTACCAACGGGATCACAAGTTTCCATTCCATATTTTTAAGGATTTCTAACACGTAGTTGGACTGGTTTATGAAGATGCCACGGGGGGATTGGTTAACTTGTAAACCAAGGAAAAAATTCATTTCCCCCATCATCGACATTTCGAAGCGGCTTTTTTATTAGTCAAAAATAGTTGGGTATACCTAGGTGTGTAGATACCAAAGATAATGATCATCAACATAGACCTTACCACGAAGATGTCATCGTCGAAGCGTCTTATAAACAACGTTGGATCAATTGTGCCTTGAAGAAGTGATTATGTAGGAGAAACTTTGACAGTTCATCGTACCAATGCCTTGGTGCATGCATTTAACCCCAATAATGCCCTTCTTTAAACATTGTAGACATGGCCTTGGAATGATCACATCGATGAACCTTCAGGTTTGACCATACGTGAAACGAAGTCCGTCTTCTTTTAGCGTGCCATGCAAGAAAGCAGTTTTCACGTCCATTTGAAACACAGTGAACGATTTGTGTGCAGCATATGCCAAAAATATCCTGATAGCTTCCATTCTAGCCACAGGAGCGAAGGATTCTTCAAAATCTATTCCTTCCCTCTTGGCGGTAGCCCTCACAACCAGACGAGACTTGTTCCGGATGACCGTGTTCTCTTCATCATGCTTGTTTTTGAATAACCATTTCAACGTAAGAGGTTTTATGTTATCCGGAAGAGGAACTAACACCCATACATCAAGCCTTTTGAACTGAAGAAGCTCTTCTTGCATTGATTCAATCCATGCAGGGTCGGTCATAGCCTCTTTGACATTCTTGGGGTTCCACAGTGCTTACTGTTAATGCGTACATGCACATGTCACCATCGGATCCGCAGTTGATTCCTTGTCAAAACTGGTCGAGAGGGTTCTCCACGTCACTTGTTTCCAAGAGGGTGATCCATAGCCATTGAATACTCATGAGGGTATGGTTGATAAAACGTATGCATGTTCGATGGATCCACATATTGTGAGGATGAAGGTTCAGCATCACTTGTGGAAGGAGTAGCAAAGGGATTGACAAACGTATTTTCATCGAACATAGCATTTGGAACATTGTCAGCAATTGTTGCGGGTTGATGCTGACCATGTTGTTGTGTTTTTCGAGCGTCGTCACAACCGTGAAGAAATTTGGGACCATTTGTTAGCTTGAGAGGATGAATTTTTGGTGTTCGTGATGTGTTCTGATGTTGTTGTAGTTGCCGTGGAGTCTGAAGAACCGAGGTGCTTTGAGCACTGGAGCAGTTCTTGGAGCAGATGACGGTGACCACCAATATAATCATCATACATATGCTTCGATACAGTAAATCCCAATTCACCTTCAGTTTGAGTTTATTGAGTTTGTTATTGTTGACGGAGCATAAGTAAGATCGATCCGAACTGATTTGGTCCAAAGCTCCATGCTTTGAAGCCGGTTTTGAACTGCTTTGTTCAAAAGCCATTGCTGAAAGCTCATCAAATGTCACATTCATTGTCTCCATGATTTTCTGCTACTGTGAGTTCATCATCGGTTTATTCATGAAGCGTTTCAGGAACAGGTACTTCACGATCTGCATCACCTGGTTCAGGAATCATTCGTCTGACATAAGGACCATTCATAATGGAGTTTGTAGAATTAACTTTCTCATTTTGGTCTACATTCTTAGCATACCGAAGAAGAACGGATGACCAGGAACATAGTTCTCTTTGTTAACATAGAGGGCGGGTTTTCCAGAACCGGCTGCATAAATGGTCTTGTTGAGTACGACATTGCAAAAGTGATGTGAAATGATAAACAAGGATCTGTTTAGAGGGTAAAGTGATTGTTGTTGTTGTGGATTTAAATCAAATAACGTCACACAACGAGGGATTTTAACTCGTCTAATGAAATCAAACCCGATAATGAATTTAACGGATTTTACAAGATCACTAGATAACCGTGAATGATTTGATTCGGAATCAGCGGCGAAAAATTCCAAAAAAATACTAAAAGTGTCAATAAATCATAGAAAACGATGTTTTTGGGCTCGAAAAATTCCTTAACCAACTAAAGGATGTTACAGCGTGATCGCGTCACGTTTTTTCTCTTCGAATTTGAGAGGTCCACGGGCGTAAACGGACTAACGGATCAAAAGTTATGCTGAATTTACTAAAACCATTTTCCTTCACACAAAAAATTTTTTTCGTTCGGTAATCCAAAAAATTGCACTCGTCGATCAACGCTAGGTCGAACCTGTCCGCTCGTGTTCGATCGAACGCTAGTTCGATCCAACGCTAGTTCGTTCCTTCGCTCGTTCGAATCGACGCTAGTTCGATCCTACGCTCGTTCGATCGACGCTATTTCGATTCCTTCGCAAATCGTTCGATTCGACCTAGTTCGATCTTCGCTCGCTCGAGTCGACCTAGTTCTCTTCTTCGCATCGTGTTCGATCGACGCTAGTTCGATCCTTCGCTCGTTCGATCGACGCTAGTTCGAACCTTGGCTAGTTCGATTGTTGCTAGTTCGATTGTTGCTATTTTCGAATGTTTGCTATTCGAATTGTTGCTAGGTTCGAATTTTGCTAGTTTCATATGTTGCTAGTTCGCTCGTTCTGGACCTTCAAAAAAAATTCTCTTCGATCGATCCAAACAATAATTTTTTTGCTTCTTCCGTCCTTGCGAATTTGCAACACAACCAAAAGAACCCACAAAATAGACACTTTTTAAACCAAAATAACAACAAGGCACTAAACACGATAAACCACCACCCGAAAAACTACCGTCAAAACGAAACCAAAAGAAAACAACAAAAAAAGAACAACACCCAACGAATGATAAGCTAAAAAAAATTACCACAACCAAATCACTTAACCCAACCTTGGCTCTTGATACCACTTGTTAGGATATCATTTCATCACCTCAAACACAAAAATAAGAAAAATAGATTTTAGAGAGAGAAAGTAAAAAAGAAGAAAAATGGTTACTTGTTTCACAAAAGAAAAATGAGAAGCAACACCCTCTCCACATTTGGAGAGGGCTTTAAATAGTTACAAGAGTGGACTATTCTTGTGGGCTTTGAGTTGGGCCGGTTCATAGAACAAATGGGCTTGAGCCCGACAACTAGGCCCAACTAGCTTAACTAAATTCCCGTAAACTACGTTTTACTTATACAAGGCTCGGGAATATTTAATGACCATCACTTTAATAAATACACGGCTAACAATCTGTTTTCGCCTTGAGTTTACCAACGTCGTCGTAGTCATTGGTAGGATAGCACAGAGATCCAAACACTCGGAAGTATTGTAGATTAGGTTTCTTTCCTTTCAGCAGTTCATAATAGGTCTTTCCGTGAAGCGTGTGTACAAGAGATCGATTAAGAGTATAACACGCAGTGGCTACAGCTTCAGCCCATAGAACGTAGAAGCTTTCGCAAAGATGAGGCATAGTACGAGCAGTTCCATAAAGAGTTCATTTTTCCGTCCTTTCGACAACTGCCGTTCTGTTGTGGAGGAACCGAGGTACGCTCGTTTCATGAGAAAGACCAACACTCTCAAACCATCGTCGAGTGTCTTGTTCACGGAAACTCCGTTCCATTATCTGTTCTGACGAAGCGAACAGTTTTGCTTAAGGGCTCGTTTTTGGTCTTCACAATAAACTCTCAATCACTTAAGGAGTTCATCCTTTGTTCGAAGAAATCTTAACCCATTCCAAATCTGGAGTAATCATCCCACTATCACCAAAACATACTGCCTTATACACGTTTGGATACTTTGCTGTTCTCATTGGACCGGCAGAGGAGTCCATCATGTAGAGTAATGAGAACTTCTAGTATTGGTGTTTGCCGTCTTTAGTGGATGTATGCTTTCTTGCTTTTACATAGCTGACAAGATGGACACAAATGGTCTTTTTCAATTTCAGCATGGTTGAATCCTCTTAACTGGACTAGATTTTTTCCGAGCCAATTCCGTTCAATGTCCCGAAATTCAGATGATTCAACCGACATTCCATAACCATGACCTTCGTGGAAGGAGGCTTTTGTAAGCAAGCCAAACTGGTAAGCTGACAACATATCATTCAGTGAGATGGAGTACAGGGTTGGTTGTTCGTGACCCTATTGAGTAATCTACCATATCGTAGTTGCGGTGTGACATGAATCTGTCGAATGCGAACTTCTATACCTCCACATAAAACTGTCCTACTGTGAATAAGGTTGTGCTTTGAGTCCTTCAACATAATAACACGAAGATGATAGTGTCACCCAGTTTATAATCGACCCATAGCCAATGAAGCTGCATATTCATCGTTGCCAAAATCTTCACTGTACAATGAACTTTTTCTACAAATTTGATAATACGTGCACGATCACTCGGTCATATGTCTTGAGCATCCAGAATCCAGATACCATAGAACAATCTGTACTACCTGCGGTAACACAAACATTTACGGTGATAGGATGCCCTGAAGGGTTCCGGTTAGTTAACAATAAAAAATACCAGAGATCCCTTTGGAACCTGCCTGTCGATCACTAAGTTTATGATCAGCAAACCTAGAGACCATAGTTATTTTGGGGCTAGAACTAGCACTTGGGGGTAGTTCTATTGGCTGATCAGTAAAATTCCAATAGATCCGGTTAAAGGATGCTTCTCAAATAAGAGAAATGACTTCCATGGGCTTCCACTGAGGCTTTGCTAATTACAACAGGATTTGCTAATGTTTGCCCAGAACTCTCTTAATGGGTGTCCATCTTTCTTGGGTTGGCGTTTAAAACGCTTAGTCTGGTGGGGTTTAACATTCACAGAACCATCACACATAACCAAACAATCAGTATGATTAGCAAAAACCAAAGATTTGTTACATGCACCACAAACATTGTTCATCTTTGAAACAGAAACAGAATGTTGAACAAGCAAATTAGAATCAAACACGATTCTTTTTATTCAATAGTCTATGGAGGGCCTTCTACTTTCCTTGGGCGTTCGCACACTCTTAACTGGCAATGAACTATGATTCCGAGGGGCTCACTTAGGCACAGTTTTGCTGGCTCCAGAAGTGGGTTTGTAACACCTGTAGACATAAATAGGCACCACACACGTTAGTTTTGCTTATTAGTTGCTCTACAGGTTTTTTTGAGATTGGTTTTGAGTGAAGGTCTGGGGGGTTCACTGAAAGTTACTTGCTTCTTCTTAGGTAACGGGGTTGGTTTGACCCAGTTAGCACGTTTGGGTGTGGATATACTTCGGAAACCTTAAAGTTGTACATTCTGGAGCCAAGCACTTTGGGGTGTCTCAGAGTTGAAGGTCCCACTACTTGATGGTTACAGTCACTTGGGCTTTCAGCATGTATTCAGCTGTGAAGGCCACTAAGCTTGTTTCAGTGTACGCAGTACGTGAGTGATTATTTCGCGCTTTGACAGTTTCATCATATCGTCTTTTTTTCCATGACCACGTTTTTCTACCTTAAGGCACTAGCTGAATCCAAATTGAGGTAATCGTATCTTTTCCAACAGTAAATCCTGTCAGTTCTAACCTTGTAGTCACAACTACCTTCAGTGGTACCCTACATTCAACACCCTTCATGATGTTGATCTGAGCAATCCTAAATTCCTGATAGTGTCATCGTTCCCCTTGAAGCTGTTGTCGTAAACCTTGGTAATTCAAAATTGCATTGGAGGCAACTAGAGAGTGTCTGTGATGCATAGTTTATAGTTTCTGAAATTTAAGTTTGCAAACACTAACATAATTACAGTTCAGAGAGAATGCAAAACGTTTCTCAAATTCAGTAATTAGCTGTTTCTGTTTTTGAAATCTCAGCTTTCAAGTCCAAGAACCTTTATTTGTTCCCCTATCCAAGCAGATCTAAGTCTTCTAAAAAAAGGCAATTCGAACTAGGGGGCACAACAATATCGGAAGTAAGCAAATAGAGCTAGATAATCTTTTTCTAAACACGTCAGCAATTAAGCATTCATTTATGATTAAAAGATTTTTTCTTCTCATGGTCAGGTTCGTGTTATAAAGAACACATTGTTTCATATTCCGCCTCTAATTCATCAAAACTCTGTTCAAAATTCTTTATCTTATTGAAAATGTATCATAAGCAACTTTGGATATGTTTTTTGAAGATGGTCGTAAAATGGTCACCATTTGTTGTTCAACAAACTGTTTTGCATAATCAAAACCCCCATTCCAGAAACATAGTCTGGTCTTTGTGTTGTTCTTGTCTTTTATATACCTATCAATGAGGGAAAACAGCATTAACCGTTTCGAAGACTAGTCCAGAACTATGACTTGGTGGACGACTTTTAACGAACAAAAGGAGTAGCAGGCGTGGCTGAGTACTAGCTTTCAAGTGAACCTATAAGCAATTCAAGCTTAATTAAGTATCAAAAGTTCACGAGAAATGATAGAATAAACATAAAATAACGCCATAGAAACATGTATAATTTGGGCGTTATCATCCATTCACAAGTGCTGCTGAATCATCATCTTCAAAATATATGGATCCATCGAACATGCATATGTTTTATCAGCCTTACCCTCACAAATAACAATGGAGTAAGGATCACCCTCTGGAACAAGTGACAGGAGAACCCTCATGACCAGTTTTGACAAGGAATCAACTCTGATCTGATGGTGACATGTGCATGTATTCATTAACGGTGAGCACTATGGAACCAAAGAATGTCAAAGAGGCTATGACCGACCATGAATGGATTGAATCAATGCAAGAAGAGCTTTTTCAGTTCAAAAGGCTTGATGTATGGGTGTTAGTTCCTGCTCTAGATAACCTAAAACCACTAACTTTGAAATGGTTATTCAAAAACAAGCATGATGAAGAGAACACGGTCATCCGAAACTAGACTCGTCTGGTTGTGAGAGGGTACCACTAAGAGGAAGGAATAGATTTTGAAGAATCCTTCGCTCTGGTTGCTAGAATGGAAGCTATCAGGATATTTTTGGCATATGTTGCACACAAATCGTTCACTGTGTTTCAAATGGACGTGAAAATTGCTTTCATGCATGATACGTTAAAAGAAGACGTGTACGTGTGTCAACCTGAAGGTTTATTGATGCTGATCATCCAAGCCATGTCTACAAGTTAAAGAAGGCACTATATGGGTTAAAGCAAGCACCAAAGGCATGGTACGACGAATTGTCAACGTTTCTTGTACATAATCACTTCTTCAAAGGCACCATTGATCCAACATTGTTTATAAGGCGCTTTGACAATGACATCTTAGTGGTACAAGTATATGTTGATGATATTATCTTTGGTTCTACAAATCCTAGGTACACCTAACTATTTTCTGACCTCATGAAAAGCCGCTTCAAAATGTCGATGATGGGGGAAATGACGTTTTTCCTTGGTTTACAAGTTAACCAATCCCCCTATGGCATCTTCATAAACCAGTCCAACTACGTGTTAGAAATCGTTAAAAACATGGAATGGAAACTTGTGATCCCGTTAGAACTCTAATGGAGATCAAAGACAAGCTTGACCTAGATCAAAATGGGACTCTAGTTGATGCAACGAAATATCGTAGCATGATTGGTGCCCTAATGTATCTTACGTCAAGCAGACCGGACATTGTACATGCTACATGTTTATGTGCTCGGTACCAGGCTAAGCCAACCAAGAAGCACCTCAAAGAGGTTAAAAGGATCTTTTGTTATCTCCGGGGAACCGTCAATATCGGTCTCTGGTATACGAAGGATTCTGGTTTTGAACTAACTGGATTTTCAGATGATGATTATGTGGGATGTAAAGACACCTTCAAGAGTACTTCCGGTGGAGCTTAATTCTTAAGTGAAAAGTTGGTTAGCTGGTCCTTAAAGAAACAAGACTGTACGGCGCTGTCTATTGAGGAAGTAGAATATATGTCTTTATCCGCTTGCTATGCCCAAGTTATTTGGATGCGGACACAGTTAACGGATCCTGGCTATCACTTCAACAAGATTCTAATCTATTATGATTCGAAATCAGCCATAGCCATATCCTGTAACCTGGTCCAACACTCGAGAACAAAACACATCTCTGTCCGCTACCATTTCATAAATGAACACGTGGAAAAGGGTACGATAGAACTGTATTTTGTCAAGACAGATTACCAACTGGCCGACCTCTTCACCAAAGCTCTTTCGGTGGATCGATTCAGCTATTTGGTTCATCGCCTTGGTATGCGCAACTTGTCTCCAACGAAACTTGAACGTCTTGAAAATTCTCGGTAACTCTTTGTATATATTTTATCAGATAATCAAAATATAAAATTATAAACCCTATAAAAGCAAAATACAAAATCAAAAATTTCAAAAAATATCAAAAATAATCTTCTCTGACATGTCTCTCGTAAATCGATAACATTTACGTACCTAGAAATGTTGATTCATATTGACACGGGTATATAAATGAAGTTCGAGCGAGAGTTTCAAATGCTTTCAAAACATGTCCTTTCAATTTTTTTCTCCACGACTTCTAAGTAAATGTTAGCTTAGGACTCGGTCCCTAAAGAAAAGAAAATATTCATTTATGTACATTTATCCTAAAACTACGGGAAGTTCATATCTTCTCGGTCTTGAGCAACGTCATACAAACATTCAAAGTTTGTAAATGCTCAAGAGAAGCACCAAGGAAATGATAATTAATAAGATAAATATAAAATCATTTTCCTGTTGAGCATAGTTTTTCAATATATTTTCAAAAAGAAAATTTCAAAATCTTTCAAAATTGTGTGCTCAACAAACTCCCACTCTAAGTTTTCACTCTAATCTTTTATCGAGGAGGAGTGTAATAATATGATTCATTCTGCATGCTTGTATGTTTTTCCAAGACTTAGTTAGACTCATGTGAATTACCGGACATTAACTTGTTTTTTAACTCACTAATTGTAAAAAATTGTCACCACATATGCAATTTTTAAGGGGGAGAATAGTGATTAAAATGTGATCAATACAGATTAATAATGGATATGATCTTTAATTTATAAGTGCGTTCCTAAACCTCGCATGTGCAAAACTCTTTCATAATATGGTGCATATGTGTAAGGGGAGTTTTTGGTAACTCTATAAGAGTAAGGCTCATGTGTGCCCTTACAACATCCTTTCGAATGTTGAAACTTTTAAGTACTTGGCGACTCAAATCTTTTGTTGTAAATAACAACACAAAAGATTTGGAGGGAAATGTGATCGGGCATATAGCATATAATATATATATATATAATATATAGGGTATATCATTATATAAGTCTATATAATATATAGATATATATTTAATATCTAATATATATATATAATATATATATATATAACTAAAATGCCGAAATACCAAATAAATAAGAGACGTATTCTGTTAAAAAATGAAATCACGTTAGGAAAGTGATGACCAAAATCTTTCCCGAGTCGTATCCCACAGCGAAGCGAAAATTTTGGAATCGTGGTTAAGTTGTGTACGCGTGATTTGAATAGTTTAAGATTTGTTTTTGGATTCTATTTCTACTAATGCAAAAACAAATAAAGGCAAGCAAACAATTAAATGCAATTAAAGATTTAAACTAAAAACGTTAACGGGAATCTAAAAACGCGACTTAAAAACCTAAATTATCAAATTTTAACCCTAAAAATGCAAATCTAATCTATAAAAGTCCTAAATGATTAAAAATAATTTTAGAAAAAAGAATTATATTTTTTTGACTTTTATTTTATTTATTATGAATTAAAAACAAATTTAATCTAAAAATATTAGAAAAAATATTAAACTAATTTAGGAAAAATCTAAAAAAATCACGAAAAGTACTTTGAACTAATCTAATCCTAGAAAAAATAAAACGGGTCCAACAACTTTTCTCAATAAGCTAGAAATAAACCCAAAAGGGTTGAAAGCTTAAACTGCAAAAAGGGTTTAAAAGAAAAGTCGTGTGAAGGTATAACGAAAAAGACCTAAGGGCGCAGATGGTAGAAGGTGTGTGTGTTAAAGTGTTGGGGGTTAAGGGGGAGGTCACAGGTTCGAGACCTGTGGCTTCCTTTTTGATAAAAAGATTTTTTTCTTTTTGAAAACTGTTAAAGATAAGATAAAAATAAGCAACTTTAAAAAATGAACTTTTTGATAATTCGTAACAATTAGCTAGAAAAAGCTTCTTAAAAAGGGACACATTGGCTTATTTGAACTCTTTAGAGACTGATTGGATTTTTGGACTTTAATAAGCACTAAGAAAATTAAATAAGCTAAAACATATAATAACCTAGACCTAATAAGCACTAGGAACTGCAAATAAGCAAAAACATGCATTAAGCTGAATGGCACTACAAAGATTGAAACAGCTTGACACAAATGAAGTTTTAAAGGGCTTTTTGACAGATTTTAAGCTAAGGTTAAAGACCTAATAAGCACTAGGAAATGACTTTAAGCTGAAACAGATAAACTAGACCACCTAATAAGCACTAAATGACAAGAAATAAGCAAACATTTAAGCTAAAAAGTATTAAAAAGCTATTGAGACAGCAGACCTTAAAAACTGTTTTGAAGACTTTTTCCACTTTTTAAGCTCAAATTTAAGGACCATTAAGCAATCATAAAAAGCTATGAATTAAAAACAGATGAAGACTAGGACTCAAATAACAAAGATAAGCAAAATTTAAGCAGATAAGCTAATGAAATAAGCTAGAAAAAGAGACATGAAACAGGCAGACTACACTAGTATATTTTTGGCTTTTTGAAAATATATGACACTTGCAGTCACCATTTTAAGACTCTAAAACTCATTTGACACACTAATAACTGAAAACAGATGAAGCTTACACTACAATAAGCTAATCTTGATAAAAATTAAACAAGTTTAATCATAGTTGTGACCACAAATTAACTGCATAAACTGACTTAACAACTAATAAGTCTTGACTGTTTTTGAACTAAGGTTTTCAAAAGGTTTTTCAAAAGTCTTAAGACTCAAAACAGATGAATGTTTATGTAAATTAGACCAGTTCATAGCACAAAACCAACACCTTAAGCATCTATTTTATAAAATCAACTAATAAGCATCTTAGCACTACTTTTGAACTAGCAGACTTGGAATTCAGATAAAAAAACTATCAAACTAGACAATACTTAATCAAAACTTATAAAAACTATCATTTAGACCTACTAAGAGCTAATGAAATCTAAATTGAGCACCTAAGACACATTTAACACTATTTTTACCCGTTTTGAACCTTAACCCAAACACTCCTTTAAACTATGAAAACTTATTTTTAAGCCAAAACAGATCTCAAAAAGCTATAAAAGATGAAAACAGATACGCTCTAACAATCTGTAAGATCATAGAAGCAAAATTTAGCCACAAATTCGCGCTTTATCCAATACTAGATTATGGACATATTTTTTTGGCTTTTTTCAACAGTTTATATGAAAAAACTTGAATAAAAGAGATCTAAGGTATAACCCAGTACAAATAAGCAATAAGCAACATTAATAAGCATATTAAAACAAATAGAAACAGAAAATAAGCAGTAATAAGCAAAAGAGATAAGCTAACAGTTTTAAGTTATTAAATGAGAAAAGGAGAGAGTACCTTAATCCTAGCTCAAACATGGATTAAAAATGCTCAAAAAAGCTTATCAATTAGCTCCAGCTTATCAAAGATAAGCTTGTATTGTCCATAAGCCCGTCCAGGTTTGGCTTATCATCCAGAAATTAAGCTAAGGTAATTTAAGGGAGATTTTGAGGTGAATTACTAATTTAGTTAAGCTTATAAGGGCTTAAGTGAATGAAAGATAGCTTATTAGTTAACTAAGAGCTTATTGAGGCTTATTAAGTCATATCACAAAACATTATAAGCCAGACTTGCATAATAAGTAAAACATAGTTCAAAATTCAAGATTTAAAAGTAAACCTACTATTTTATTAATAAGAAAGAGTTATAAAGCTTAAAAAGAAAATACAATAAGCTAAAGGTTACAATAAGCTACTAAAACTAAAAATAAGCTAAAACTAGACCATCTTCAGCTGTGTGAGGAGGACTCCTTTTATAGTGAGGATAGGAAGGATCCAGAACCCTAGGAGCGTCGCAAGCCTTCAATCTTGTCTATCCAATCCAAACCGCCTCAAATTAAACAATCTCAGCCCTTGATTTCATCCCACATCTAATCCACCAATCATTGGCCTTAGGATTGGCAGCGTGTCATTCGTTGGTTTTAGAGCTTGTCAGGTGCTTCTAGAAACAAATAAGAGCGAGTATGTGGGTAAAAACGATTTAACCCGCCACTAAATCATTTGCAGTTAAAAGAAATACGGGAGGGAGGAGGAGGATCTATAGTAAATTTGACCAGTGATAATATCTTTGACTTGGAATCGGTCATATTTCATATGTTGGGCTTTTGACTTCATTTTTGGGCCATGAAGGGTTTTGGATTGGATTAGTAATTTAAATGGACTAGGTTTTAATAAAAGGCTTATGGTATAATATGATGTGGGCTGACCTGGCCCATTAAGTGGGCCCGGGTTGGTCCATAGAAAATGGGTACGCCTTTGGCTTTGGTTTTCCGCGCTCTTTCCATTCTCGTACTCGGTTTTGCCCGTATTGAGTTTGTTTTTGTCCTTTTGTGATAAATCCATACCTGCAAGACATAATTCACAATACAAACAAATACAATGTATTTTTATGTCATTTTCGATCATTATTGGTCTTTTTAGCTTGTTTTATTAGGTAAAAGGTATGTGTATTTAAGCACATACCAAAATCCCACATACAAAGCTATTGTCGTGTCCTCATGCAATGTCATAAAAACACACTTAGAAAACCAAAAATTTCAACCCCGTTAGACTAATTACCTCGAAAAGTAGCTAAGTGTTCTTCTAAGAGGATTAAGAAATCACTAGTTTTGAAAAGCCCCCGTTTTACCATTTTTTATATATGCATACATTTATTATCATCATCATTTTTTTTATATATCATAACTTTAAGGATCACGAAACAAGAAACACTAAAAGGATAAATTCATCGTTCTTGATTTTTCACCTGCCTTAAACCAAGCTTAAAAACAAAATCATTGTTAAATACAAGTTAAGATGCTAACACTACTCGTAAATGCTAATTGTGTACGCATAGCTACTTTCCACTCCCTTATTCCTAAGCCCTCTAAGGATTTTATTTTTATTATTGGTGACAAATAAATTATGGCCTTATTTTTATAAAGTAAACCCGATTTAGACCATAATTAGTTTGAAATCCTTTCCTAAAGAGACAATATGGTGAGAATAAGGTCCACATTAAGGTTCTAATTTCGCATGATTTAGAGGTTATCCTTTTTATTTCATCCGCAACAACTCAACTACGAGTCCAGAGACGGAGACTTTATTTAGATAACACTGGAGTCAAAATTTGGCTTTATTATTATTTTTATTATTATTATTATTATTATTATTACCTCCACCCTTTAAACAACTGCCACATCGGTATGCGAGCCGACCACGGTCCAGGAGTCTTATTTCGACCTCGGAAATTTCCTCGACCTTTTAGAAGGCTGCAACATCGGTTGTGAGCTGGCAAGATGCAGCAAACTTTTATCTGTCTCGGATTATTACTATGTGCCTTATTTAGAAGACTGCAACGTCGGTTGTGAGCCAGGAAGATGCAGTAAACTTTTATCAGCCCTCAGTTCTTATTATTATTCATATTACCTCCACCCTTTAAACGACTACCACATCGGTTTTGAGCCGGCAAGAGGTAGTGGTCTTATTTCGGCTTCAGTTTATTACATAACTATTATAGCCAAATTTCAAGTCATGTGGTCTTTTAACTACCTAGACAACGGTAGCGAGCCGTTAGGAATCGGTAGCCTATTTCCCCACAACACTGACAAAACCTCGATGTGTACCTTACTTTCACCAGAAGGAATCTCTACGAAGTGATTTAAACTAAGAATCGCAAAAACCTAAAGTAACTTTATTTATTCAACAATTATATAACGTTTATTAAGCTTATGGGAGCAGAAAGCCACAATTAACCTCTATGAGCCTTAAAGAGATCCAACTACTCTATGTTTAGCATCTAACTTATATAAAACTCTATCATTTTTCGTTCTTCGCAAATTTAAAATCTTTAATAAAAAGATCCGCGAATGCTTAGTCTAATAAAACAAGCTTAGCATATTTAAAGTCTATCATGGAAACTTGCAAACTCTTGGCTCTTTCAAGCTAGAATTCGCGTTTTAAAGCTTCTTGTATAAAAGACTAGCAAAAGCTTAAATTTATATAAGTTAAGGGGCAAGCTAGAGCGCAACATGCTCAATCAAGTCAAAATTTATTCCTTAAAAAGACAAAACTATGTGTCAAAACACTTATTCTATTTTTGAATTTTTTTTAATTTTGGCATATTTTTGCTATTTTTGGTGGAAAAACGGGGTTACGTGAAGACAAGGCAAATGCAAGTAAGATCAAATCGAAAGATCCCCCCCCCCATACTAGAACTACACAGGTGTCCCTCAATTAAAGACTGTCACCGCCATACTAATTTCAAGGCATAATCTAAAAATTAAGGGGTCTCTACGCAAATCTAAAGCCATTTATTAAGTATGCTAATAGATAAACGTGAATCAATAAGATCTAGAATATCAGATTCCCTTATATAAGCATGCGAAGGATTGAAGATCGAGTGAACGATGGACAAAACCATGAGCACGAGAGTCTTCATAATCCAGGCAATCCTGGACATAAAACACAAAACACGAAACACGAGAAAGGAAGAGGCGAGCCTCCTCACATCACACTTATTCATAAATATTATACTAATATACTACTACTAAGGATAAGCATGGGTTGCCACCCACGAAGCGCTTATTTTTGTTAACCGAGTCTTGAGCCTGACTCGATCCCCCATACTTGAGTTGGTCAAGGGGGATAGAAATGGAGAAACAGGACATCCAAGAAAGGAATGTCCCCTCCAGAAATCATCATCGGGCTCTCAGAAAAATCAAAAGTGATTTTGCCCCGATGAGATAAGAGATTAGAAGAAAGAATACCAGGATTGAAAATTATCTTCATTTTCGGATGAAAATGGAAGCAAAGTCTCAATCACCAGACAAAGAGGATTACTGATAAATGAGATAGAAAATGTATCCCGAGATAGAAATCTCTTGGTTTGGGCTTCAAATAATATCCTCGGATCAAAAATCTCGTATCTAGTTCCGTAAGGAAAAAAACTTCAAGGTAGGATCTTAGGGAATCATCAGAAGGAATGAAGTCCGAATCCATCATAAGGGTGGGATGGGTGGGTAACACATTAGGCACATGAACACGAGGTTCTCCCAAAATATCTTCCATAACAACGCTAGTCAACTCTCCCTGATCGGGCTCAATCTCAAAGAGAAACGAATCATACTCGGGAAGAGAGTTATCAGAATGAGTAGTGGTACTGCCACTACTCGTCTCTTCCGTATGATCGCTAAAAGTCTCGAATTCGGGTAAAGAATTATCCGAATAAGAGAGAGAAGTATCAGACTTCTCAAAGAAAGAGTCACTATCCTCAACGGGGATAGGAAATGGGGAAGGAGACTTGAGCACACAATCAGGAGTGGGGTTGTCATTCAAAGATTCGATCTTAGCAATAAGAAGATTGATATTCAATAATTTCTCACGAAGTATATCGTCCTTCACCTCCTCTAAGCTGACGAGCTCAGAATCGGGAGGTGATGCCTCAACGTAATCGATGTCCTCAAAAGAATCGTCATCACTCGAAGTACAATCATCGTTAAAATCAGAGAAAATCTCAAAGTGATCGTTTAAAACATCAAGAGGAGGAGAATTATCACAAAAAGGCACATCACACGTATCGTCGGAAATACCCTCGGACTCACTTGGGATTGGGACAAGGTCCTCAACACTAGACTTTATTACTTCGTCCGATTCTATTTCCGGAATAGTGCTAAGATGCTCGTCCCTCATACTTAGAGAGTTATCGGGTTCCTTGGTTGGTAAATCGGGTGTGATTGCATTAGACTAATTCTCTAAATATTCCCTATATTGAATAGTGTACTCATCATCATCGTCGTAGAAGGCAGGACAATTCCAACTCGGAGAATTAATATATTCTGCCAGCTCCTCACTTATAATTTGCAAATCTTTAAGAAGTTTATGAAGCAATTCTTGTATATCCTCTGGTTGATGTTGCTTTTCTCTAAAAGCATGCTGAATTTCAAAAAATTTCTCCCAAGCTAGCGATAAAACCTTTGGCGTTTCTCTAAAAGATATACGATTAAACTTCTTTAAAAAGGTTTGTATAGATTTCATTCGGTTTTCTGCTTGAAAAATTTCCACACTCGTTTCATGAGGAGGTTGATGAATGACGGGATACTGCGAGGGTTGAAATTGGTCAAAACCGAAAGAATTATAGAAATTTTGGTTCAGCGGTCGACATTGAAAACTTTCTTGAGGACCCCCACAGCTTTCACAACAAAGATATTGTTGTGGAAAACTCGGTGAATTTTATGGATAATAGCTATCACTGTTTTGAACAACAATGTTCTCTATTATACAAAGCTCCACAAGACAAACATTCTTTAAACCCATACATGATGATAGAATTAAGGAGGGATAAAGAGAAGAATTAAACAAAATAAGGTTAAGAAGAATATTTTTTTGGATTTTTATGTATTTTAAACATGAGAAAATATTTTTGGGACCGATAAATCAAAGGTGCACGACAGCTTTCTAGAAAACGCACAAAGAAGTGGAGGAGCTGGTCAGCGTGAAGCGTATTAAAAACTTCTCCTTTCTGGTCGAAGATCGTAGGATCAACCCTCCTTAAACCTCTCTTAAAGTTTGTAATCTAAAAGTGAGCCGAAACGACAATTAACAATCGGTTATTTTTAATATTAAAAGAAAATAAAAACAGAAGTGTAATATATTTTTGTATTTTTATATAAGAAGAAAATATTCACAATTGAAAGCGATAACTTCACGAGGAAGGGTCTTCAAACACTAATCTTCAAAC
>BQNB010104528.1:0-23796 GCA_026074375.1 Tanacetum coccineum | reverse complement strand
GTATCATTACCCAACAAAAGATTCACTAATAGCAACCGATGCGTCCACTCGTTTTGCACAGCTTGTATGATCAAATACATTCAAGCAAAGCTAGAAGACAACGTGTCAGACATTAAATGCCCACCACTCTCTTGAGCCCTTATCGTGCCGCACCAAAATCTCACAAACATTATTCAACAGATGGTGTGATGCATTATGTGAGTCGACGGTGTTAGGGTTTGATGGGGTTTATTGTCCTAATAAGGTGTGTTCTGAATTGATTATGAATGAGTTTAGTGATGGTGATGTGGAGAGATGTGTGTGTCCTTCTTGCTTGGAACCGTTTTGTTATAAGTGTAAGGTTGCATGGCATGATGGTTATACATGCGAAGAGACAAGGGATGGAAACAATGTCGATTTTGATGTTGTTTGCAAGAACAATGGGTGGAAACTGACGAGGTGTCCAAAGTGCAAGCATTGTACTGAGTTTCTTGGTGGCTCTAATATCCTAAAATGCAGGTTTGTTATATTCTACTCCATTGCTTCTTTTGAGTTTTGATGAAGATAGTGACCATAGTTGATGATTACCATCTTAAGGGTTTATGTAACATAAATTATCTTCTACTTATTGATACAACACACACTGACACACATATACCAATTCTTAAAAGATAGTCACCATGATGGTTAGTGACCAAGTAATTTATCAGAATCATCTACATATCTAACAACTACGTACTACTACTATATATGTGGTATATATAATGAGCTTTATTATATCCTCCTACTCTTTGTTCCTGCTTATTCTCTACACACGGAAATATATAATATGTTTTTTCTCTACTCATTATCTCTCTGCATCTAAACTGTGAGTAGAATAATAAATAAGAACAAATACTAAAAGGATATATCATTTCTCATACTATATAATTTCATGTTGTATCAATAAGTGTGACGGGTCTACCTTAACTTTAAACAAACCGAAAATAACCTTTTTAGTTTTTACCAATTGGTATAACTAGTGCATTTATTTAATTTGGCTACCACATATCATAGAAACTAACCTTCGTCCATTGACGTTGCTGCAGATGTGGTACTAAATTTTGCTGCTTGTGCCTAAAACGAGTACCATTCTTTGACTCATTCGATTGGGCCTATACATGTTGCTTAACAAATGAAAATTTCTTTGATTTCTATGTTCCTTATTCGAAAAAAATCTCTTAAAAAGTTTGTAAAACCGTTGAATGATGTGGGATAATCATTTGAAAATACATGAAGCTCGTTTGTGCTGAACTATTATTTTCTATTTAATATATGAACTTTCGGTTTATTCTATATAATATTGTGTTTATTATTACAAGATATTTTGAATGAATAATCTTTTGAAAATGTATTATGTTAATTCATCAATTGTATTATGGTGCTTTCTTTTAAATACTTCTGTCATTTAATGTTTTGTTGTAATTTTAGTTAGGCAATGATATAGATTGTTCTTTTATTTGATATGGACGAGGAAATTCCGTCCCCGTGTGCAACAGAATGTTAAAGCATGCATTTTTACACCAAGAAATGTATTTAACCGGGAAATTATTCCGCATGATATGAATCAAAGGCGTAACTATAGACAAGTTTATGAGAAACTATTCCTTAGGTCCGAAGATCGTATTCGCTCGGATACCATCTTAGATGTTGAAAACCACCCCGGGATTATGTTTTGTTAATCATCTAATTATAATATCTTTATAACTTAACACCATAATGGACTATAAACTTACAAACCAATTTGTGCCTACTTATGTAATCTTATCTTATTATTTTATACTAGAGCCGGCAAATAATACCTATGAGTCAACATTTGGATCAATTAGACTATTTTTTTAAGTATGATGGGCTAAATGGACTTCCTCTTTTATTGTCAGCGGGTTTGATGGACTCTTAAATATGATGGAACAAAATAAACATGAGTATAATGGTCGGGTACTTTTTTATAGATGGGTCTTGTTGGGTATAGCATTTTTCATCCATTTTTAACATTTTTATACAATTTCGATCGATTTCGGCCGATTCGGCCGTTTTCGAGTGATTTCGAATGTTTTCGACCGATTTTGACCGTTTTCGATCGATTTCAACCGTTTTTGACGATTTTGACCGTTTTCTACCGATTTCGACCGTTTTTGACGATTTTGACCGTTTTCGACCGATTTCTAACGTTTTCGGCCGTTTTCGACGGATTTCCACCGATTTCCACCGATTTTGACCGTTTTTGTCCATTTTCTTACGTTTTCTTACCTTTTTGTACGTTTTCTTATGATTTTTTAAGTTTTTGTTCGTTTTGTATGTTTTCTACGTTTTTGTACGTTTAAATACGTTTTTGAGCAGCCGTTTTTGACCATTTTCGACCAATTTTCACCGATTTGACCGTTTTCGATCGATTTCGACCGTTTTCGTCCGTTTTTGAACGATTTTGACCGTTTTTGACTGATTTTCATCGTTTTCGACCGATTTTGGTCGTTTTCGGCAGATTTAGGCCGTTTTCGATTGTTTTTGGCCATTTTGACCAATTTTGAACGTTTTTGACCAATTTTGACTGTTTTTGACCGATTTTGACTGTTTTTGACCGATTTTGACCGTTTTGGATTACTTTTGACTGTTTTAGACCGTTTTTGGCCGATTTTGAGTTTTCAATCGATTTTGACTGATTTCGGCCTTTTTCATCTGTTTTTGACCGATTTCGTCTGATTTTGATCGATTTCGAACGTTTTTGGCCGTTTTTGACTGTTTTCAATCGATTTTGACTGATTTTGATCTTAAACGATCGAAATCCATCGAAAACGGTTGAAAATAATCAAAATCGTTTTGAAACGGTCAAAATCGGTCGAAAACAGTCAAAATCGGTCGAAATCGGTCAAAATTGGTCAAAAACGTTCAAAATCGGTCAAAAACAGACGAAACATTTGAAATCAGCGGCAAACGGTTGAAATCGGTCAAAAACGTTCAAAATCGGTCAAAAACAGACGAAACATTTGAAATCAGCGGCAAACGGTTGAAATCGGTCAAAAACGGTCGAAATCTGTCAAAACGGTTGAAATGGGTCGAAAACGATCGAAAGCAGTCGAAATCGATCAATATCGGTCAAAAACGGTCAAAACGGTTTAAATCGATGGAAAACGGCCAAAATCGGTTGAAAACGGTCAAAATTGGTCAAAATTAGTTGAAACCGGACGAAATCGGCCGAAAACTGTCAAAAACGAACGAAAACAGTCGAAAACGGTCGAAATCGGTCAAAAACGGTCCAAATCGGTCGAAAACGGACGAAATCGGTCGAAGTCGGTCGAAAACGGATGAAATCGGCCAAAAACGTCTAAAACGGTCGAATACGATCGAAATCGGTCGAAAACGGACAAAATAGATCGAAAACGCGCGAAAACGGTCAAAAACGGACAACGAACGTTAAAAGAAACGTACGAAAACGTACGAAAATGAGCAAAAACGTGCGAAAGGGAGCGAAAACATAGAAAAACGTACAAAGGTGTGCGAAAACGCACGAAAACACTTAAAACGTACAAGAACGTAGAAAACGTAGAAAAAGTGTGAAAACGTTCTTAAACGTAGAAAAATTTTCGACTATTTGCCCGTTTAACCCGAGACCGTTTGACTTGTGCCCGTTTGGCCCGCGCCCGTTTGACCCATGTTTTAAAAATCACCCGTTTGGCCCGCTGCCCGTTTGGCCCGTCGCCCGAACCTGCCCTACCCGCCCATTTTGCCACCTCTATTTTATACATATAATTTAATGCCTCAAAATCCGAAGGCAATGAACCACTCGGGTATCTTTTTTGTTTTAACAAAAATTATAGGGAAGGATGCTGGTAGCTTAATGCTTCAAGCTTATAAATGGCTCAAATGTCTTATCTCTGCTAATGTGCGACGGGATGTTACAAACTCCCGCACTTAAATTCTTAACATCCTCGTCCGTCAGTCCTATACATGCCCAGGATCCACACCTCAGGAGATGTATGAGCTATCTGGCTTGTGACACCCTGGGTGGCTTTGGCTCGACTACCATTTGAACCACCGAGTAGTATAATGGAAGAATACTAGTAGTTCACTACTTTGCTTTTAAGGCTCAAAAGTCTTGTCTCTTATTGATGTGAGACGGGTTATTACATACAACCAACCTAGTATTTCAAAAGTTTCAAACAAGGTTAACCTAAATATTCATCTTTACCTAAACAAGTGTTATTTCTTTGATTATAAAAAGGCACCCTTACACTCACACAAATGTCTGCAAACTAGAGCATAAAGGTAAAACAAAAGTTAAAAGTAGTTACTCTAAGAGAATGTATCTTTAATCAAAATTCCTTTAAATGACCGGAGTTCACTGGAGTTAACTTGTATATATTTTTCTTTTATTAGATTCACATAAGTACTTTTTTTAATGTTTATGAAAATTCAAATCGTTTGATTTGAATCCGTAAGGATAAATGTGACAATGCGTCATGGTTGCGTAGGCGGCAATTTTGGTTGGGTTTTGTTCAAAATTAAATAGAGAACTTAGGGCGCTGGTAAAGTCACTTAACTCTTAGCGATATGAGAGTTATGGGTAAAACTGTGAGCTGCATGGTGGCCACCAGAAGAAAAGATACGGTGGTGTCTTGTTGTGACTCATGGTGGCTCACGGCTATGGTTTAAAGCAGATATAGAGATTGTGAAACTTTGGTGGGGTGACATATAGGCAACGAATTATGGTGGCCGACTAGGTCCAAAGATCATATTCGCTCGAATACCATCTTAGATATTTTGTTGATTATCTATATCATCTATATCTATATATCTATATGCAAAAGGTGTACCCCTTTTGTTGAATGTTGAAAAACTCAGAAACTATATATGTAAACTATAAACTTTTATACCCCGTTTTTTCGACCGGAACCGATTCAATCAGTTGAACCGGCCGGGTTTCAAAACATAGTGTTTAATTCCCAAATCCTCAAACTTTTTTTTATAACTCATACACTTTTTTTATCCTTACAACTATGTGCCACTACAAAATCTCGTTGCTATGCACGAGTACGCGTCTAGTCTAATTATAATAATGTTATAATTTAACACCATAATAGACTATAAACTCTCAAAGCCCGTTTGTGCCTGTTTATGCAATCTTATCTTATTATCTTATACATACATTGTACCGCCCCCACAAGTCGAAAGCAATGAAC
This sequence comes from Tanacetum coccineum, assembly GCA_026074375.1. Taxonomy (NCBI): domain Eukaryota; kingdom Viridiplantae; phylum Streptophyta; class Magnoliopsida; order Asterales; family Asteraceae; genus Tanacetum; species Tanacetum coccineum. The sequence goes on along the minus strand of BQNB010104528.1, from coordinate 18,601 downwards.
TGCTCAGGTATCTTTTTGGTTTTAATAAGAATTATAGGGAAGGATGCTAGAAGCTTAATACTTCAAGCTTATAAATGGCTTAAATGTATTATTTGATGTGTGACGGGTTGTTGCAAACTTCCTCACTCAAATTCGTGAGATCCTTGCCAGTCCTACACATGCCCATGATCCACATTCCACATCCCAGGAGATGTATGAGCTATCGTAGTTCGTCACCCCGATTGGCTTTGGCTCGGATACCATTTGTAACGCCTCATAACAGAAAAGCAATGAACTACCGGGTATTCTTCCTAGTTTTAACTAAAAATTACAATCCGTCCCTAAATTAGTGTCATGTTTTGACTTTTTGAAGTTTTTTCTTTAACTTTGACCTTAAACATTTTTGTTTGTGTTATATACTCAATGAAAACTATAACTAACAATGAAAATAAATTTAAAACTCAATTCATTTATATATTTTGCATTACATCTATACTACATATAAAAAAGATTGGTATCTCTCTCCTCATTAAATTTTTAGTAATACAAATTTGAAAGCTTATTGTACAAGTCAATTAAACATTACAACCAATTTTCTAAATTTTAAGTATTACATATTATATAGCTTATAGTACAAATATTTAATCGACTCTTAAATTTAATTTTAATTAATACATGTTATAAAACATATGTTACAAGTATACACTAATTAAAGTATTAAACACCCTAATTAATGTTATTTTTAAAATATCTTTAAAATGAAGATTACATGTTATTATACATATTTTATAATCTAATAAAACATACAAAAATTCATACAATTTATATGCTAACTCGTACATATGGTTTTAAAAACAGAACTAGACCCACGAGCTTAACCGGAAACGGGAGTCGCTACCGGTTCGGCTTGCCAATAAAAACCGTCGGAAAACGAAACGGGGATAATCGGGCAGAAGTGGTATAAACGGATGAACCGGGACGGACTATGATCATTTTTTTATTATTCTCTGGTGGATCAGTTAATCATTTTTATTTTGGTGACGGATAACCTTTAATCACAGGGTACCCGCCACCGCAACGCGCGGGTACCCTGCTAGTATTATATAACAAAAAAAGATTAAATTTAAAGTTGAAAAAACAAAACTCCGAACTTATTTTGGAATGAAAGAAGTATAACGGAAGGATACTAGCTAGTTCACAAAAAAGATTAAATTTACATACAACCAACCTAGAATTTCACAAATTTCAAACAAGGTTAACCTAAACATTAAGCTTTACCTATACAAGTGTTATTTCTTAGATTATAACTAGCAGGGTACCCGCGCGATGCGGCGGCGGGTACCCTGTGATTAACCGAAGAAAAACAAAATGAAAATGATCTCGGGGTCAGGTCTAGTTCACTCATTTTTATAGGTTTCGGCAGGTTCTATTCGGTCCGTTTTCGGACGGCTTTTATTTTGCTAGCCGAACCGGTGACCACTCATGTTCCTGGTTGAACCGGTTGGTCCGATCCGGTTTTTAAACTATGTGTATCAACTTATAAATTGTATGAAGCTTTGTGTGTTTTATTAGTTTGTATAGTGTATATAATGACATGTACTTTTCATTTTATAAAAATAACATTAATTAGTGTGTTTAATGGATTATGGGGTGTTTTAATAATAATATTAAAATGAGATTTAACCACCACTTAAGTGGTGTTTATGCCATTGGCTAATTGTACATATTGCTTGAATATTTGTATTTTTAAATAATGGAGTGTTTTAATAAGAGTGTTAATTGTGTATTAAAAAGTTGTACACTATGTTTCTTTGTTTGTATCTTATTTGCATTAAAGAGTGTATTTAATATATTTTGTTTATTTGTTGTATGCATTAAAACTTGTACACTATGCATGAAAACTTGTATTACTTAAAAATTTAATGAGGAGAAAGATTCCAATTTGTTTTATAAGATAGTAAGATAAGATTATAAAGAGGCAACCATACACTTACGCAAATGTTTCATTTTACGGGACATTAAACAACAAGACTTAGTTGCGTACGGCTAAACCAAATTTGCAAAACGTTTCCCAAATCTGTGGTGGCGTAGAACATGAACGGAAATGAAGGTTGCGGCGGTGGCGATAGACGAGCGATTGAGTTGTATTCTTTCTTATTTGTCGCATTTGACTTTTGATTGCTTCAAAGGTTTGACTGTATTTTGGAATGAGGTTATACAGTTAAACATATTTTGATCTACACGACATATAAGAATAATTACCTTTAAGATTTGACTTTTGATCTACACTACATATAAGAATGAATACTAGTGTCGGTGTTTTTAATTGAAATGAGGTTATACACCAGTACACCTTAACATATTTTGAAGAAGATAGATTGATGGGGTTAACAAAATGTGTTTTGACTATATTTCATTTATCATAGAGAGAGGCAGATAAACCATTAGACATATGGTCGCTTTAATTTATATGGGTATGTGAATCTTTCGCTCAAACTTGTACCCTTGAAACAGACATTCATCAAATATGCTTGGCAATTCATATTGGACTTGGGTAGGTATTTTTCACACAGACCCAAAGCTCGTGAGACTCAACTCTAGCCCGGTCATGTTTAACCTATTAACCGTACTATGACACATGTAACAAGTTTGGTTGGCGGTTTATGTGGGTTACGAATGGGCTATTGGGTCGTATGAGCTGCATTTGGATTATAACCGGGTCGTAAATAGGTTGACTAGTTAAACTCATAGTTTACATATTTTAATTTTTATGTATCATCAAGAGAATGGAGGATTATGAACCCTTTATTAGATTTGCAGGTGCTAAGTGGGTCAACCAGTTGATGATATACACCCATCACTAACCCGTTTATTTAATGCGGGTTATGCCGTGTTGGGATTTGTCACCCTTGATATTAAACTCCAACCCGGACCCATGAATTAAACACCAAGAAAAAATGCTTCCGGGTTTGTCCATCAACATTTATCTCAAAGAAACACACACTGATTTTTAACTCTAGGAGCAAAAAGAAATCAGATAGTGACTTCTGGAAACGATCTAAGAAGTTTGTGATAATGGATGAAAACTACATCGGTGTTTGACTACGCTTAACTGAGTTGGTCAAACACTCATTAAAAAGAGGACTAAGTTCCGATGAACAAATGAAACACTAAGGTTCAGTGATATGGTCACAGATCCAACATAATATAAAATCTACCAGAATTCTGAAAGAAAGTTATTCCTAATTGTCGTTTTCTTCCGACTCCCTCGCTAGGGTCTCCAAGGGTAGCAACAGTGCACAAACTCCAGACATCAAGATTTTAAAACCAAACAAACTCATTGGAAGAATTTGATTACCCCTTCCTAGCTGGTTTCCCAAAGCTGGCCATATCATGCCTCCAGCCCATCCAAATGATGTTGCTATTCCCAGTGCTGTTCTTCTCAAATCTGTAGGATACACCTATAAGATAAAACAAAAGAAACATTATTGTAATTTTTGGTAGTAATAAACAAAGGCATGTAGGTAGTTTCAGCATGTAAACATCGCTGACATGAGTTATTTTAAATGAAAATTATTGAAATTTTAATCCATTAAAAATAAGAAAGATATACCATCTCAGCATATATCTGGACTGCAATAAAGCTTGCAGACATGAAGGTACGAGCACCAAACACCCATATTATGGTAACTGTTGTGCCCCAAGTGAAAACTTGTAACACTAAGAATAAGAATCCTCCACAGCACATAATTGCCATAGTACATCTACGACTTACTCGGCCCAGTGCAGCATATGCTAAACCAATTCCCACAATCCCTACAATGTTTGCAAAACAAAACAGTTAGATACCCAGTTTGCCCAAATAGTACAATTTACTTATCAAAGATTACTTTTTTCGATACAAGTCTAGGAGAATAGTGCGTGAATGACGGGTCAAAATGATATTTTTTTGGGACATACTGATTGTCTTGCCAAAATACTTTCCCAGCGTTGAAGGCTTAAAATACTAAGGAACCGTAAGCATTAAAAGTACACTTTGATTAGGTTAGTACCCGTTAACCCATTTCATTGTTTACTACTGTAATTCTTTTGACCCGTTTACCTGTTTCATTTTCTGTTGACTTATTTTATTTAACCCGTTATAGAATAGGATAACCCAAGTTGAATGGGTCAATATTGCCACCCATGATTGATGATCCCAAATGTATCACACCTCAAGAATGGTCCAAAACAGTGAAGTACCATATATACATAATACTTTTTTATGACAATAGCCCTAGAAAAAAGTCATCTTTTGATATAAGGATAGGAAGATGTGTTTTCAATAAGACTTATCTTTAAGTAGGGTAACTTACAAACTGTAAGCATCAGAAAGACACTTTGGTCAGGTTTCGACCCGTGTCCTTGTTAGCGATTTTTTTACCCCGCTAAAAAACAAGATAGCACAAATCGACCCATTCAAAAGTCAATGGGCCTAAACTGACACCTCTAGTTTAAACACGATTTCCACCTCTTGAATGGTCTAAATCAGTTAAATACTGTTTATGCAACCGCAAGTACAAACAGAAAGTAATTAAAAGGAATCTAATTTAAATCCAAGAAAACATGAGTGTGGTACCTGCACAACTAATGATCAGTGTATCAAAGTAGTAGCTAGGGTTCTTGTGAACTTCATATTGCAAAATGGGTGCTGCAGTGAATGAAGGTGAAAGCAATAAGATCAGGCCACGATACGAAAACGAATTCCCAAAATATAAGAGCCATATCAAAACGGTTTTTAGTCTCCACTCTCTTGATAGGATTGTGCATATGGCTAGTTTTCGTTTTGGATGGCCATCAACTTGGTTTCCAAGCAAAGGATCAGTTAGTGTTGACACGTCCTCTATGTCAACTGTGTTGGACCGATTTGTCTCATCATGATCATGTACTGAGGGTGTATCACCTTCTGCATCATCATTGTCTGCAGCTTGAGTGTCAGCACTTACAAGTTGGCCTTCCGGAAGCTCCTTTCTGTTGCATCTTGCTACTTCCACCAGAATTCCCTGTGCGCCTTTTAATTCCCCTCGTGAAATCAGAAATGTTGGTGATTTAGGTATGCGGTAGTAAAACACCAATGTCACAACAGAAGGAAGTGAAGTCGCTCTAACCAGCCACTTCCAACTATATTTTGGAACGATGCACTGCATTAAAATTAAATAGCAAGTCTTAGAAAAACTTAACAAGGCATATATGAATAATCTGAGCTTAAAGTTAAACATGAACGGTGAACCACACAGATTATAACACGATACGAACAAACAAGAATCACAAATGAGTCTCTGATATGGTCTAAAAGTTTAGGAAGATGGAAGATATATACAAATCCCTTATGGCCGCTGACCATGTTTGAGATGCTTATAACACTTGGTGGTATCGGTTATCAAAATTCATTAAGTTAACCCAATACCAAAAAAGACTTGCTGGATTTTTGGAAAAGGTCCAGAAAGATAACATTTACATAAGCCACAGGCTATTTGTAATAATCTAACCCGAACAGTCATAAGAGCACTAACGCTAATGACTATAGTAAACCATCCAAATATTATTTGCCTCACTGTTGACTATCGGCAAATGTCACGAATAGGTATATAATCAACAACCTGATAATACCAATAAGATTATTTTCTTCTCTGCTTTTATAATATGTTTAAAAGGTCTGAATTTTTTAAAACGGGTCAAAATGAGACTTTTTTTTTGGTAAAGGTTCAAAATGAGATTTGCATCACCTTTTTCTAATTTTAATTTATTTTTATATAACTAATGCAACCAAGAAGTTGTGTAAAAGTGTATGATTAGAAGAAGACTACAAGATTAAACAAATACAAATAAATACGCATCAACAAAACTTTCATGATTGCAATATAAGATAACGATCTACATAGCTAATTAGTTATTATGTACATACCCAAGCCATCAAGGCTTCAATCGATGTTCCCAATGAACTAGTGACAAAGAAGAAAATCATCCACGTCCCTCGATTATCAACCGGCACAAATTCCATGAAGCATGGTGTATACAGTTGAGTGCCTCCTGTCCCGATACCAGCAAAGGTGCGTAGAACCACAAGTGTTGTGAAGTTTCTTGCATTTGCACTCGCAAGTCCAGCTATACCGGTTAGCAAAGACAAGCCTAAAAAACTCATTCTGAAAGGCAAAAGAAAACGAACCGGTAAGATGTTGAACCAATAATAAGGTCTCATGAAAGAATATATTTTATAAAAATGCAATGCCATATGAAATTTTTTCTGCCAAATTGCTACAGTAAATAACATGTCACATAAATAGGCAAGATTTCTAACACCAAGATTGGTCCGAGACCAATTCCGAGACCATTGCCCATTATTAATACGGTCAATGATAAGACAATCTTTGTCTTGATCAAGATGATAGAGCCGATTGTACCTTGTAAAAAGAGGAGTCTCGCCTACCCAAATATCTTTCCAAAATCGAATACGAGTGCCACAACCCGCTTTAAAACGAAAAGTGTTAGATAAGATAATACCTTTTGAGTGGAGAAAATTGGAGGTTCCAACAATGTTAGCCCAAATGCCCTTGAAGCTACAACCATTTGTATCGAAACATCTTTCTTGACCATGATAAGCTTTGATGACCTGAACCCAAAGGGCGTTTGGGGAAGAAAGCAACCTCCAACGCCATTTTTGAAGAAGAGCAAGGTTGAAAGCTTTAAAACTGCCAATGTTTAACCCTCCTTTATCGAAAGAATTAAGAATAATTGGCCATTTGACCCAAGCCATTTTGTTTTTATCTTTATTACCACCCCAAAAAAATTTAGCCCGAATTCTTTCCAGGTCTTGAAGGACCGATTTGGGTGCTCTGAAATCGATAGATAAGTAGATACCAGGACTAACAAGCACAGACTTGATAAGAGTCAGACTGACCCCCAATCGACAGAAGATTAGCTTTCCAAGAGGAAAGCCTCATTGAACAACGTTCAACAAGCATCTTCCAGCTAGCCAATAAACTTCATATGTACCAATGGGAGACCAAGGTGATTTAAAGGGATATCACCTTGCAATACAACCAGCATTGCTAGCCATACTTAAAACTTCTTCTTTATTACTCATTACCATACTTATTAGACTTGTGAATATTTAATCTTGAGAACGAGGCTAGGATAGAAAAACATGGAGACACGAATGATATTATCCATGTCTTTAGCATTCCAATCCGTAGTAATGATCACATCATCTGCATAGAAAAGATGGGAAACATTGATAGTAGAATTCTTAATATTAACACCAGTAATCAAACCATTTCTCACTGCTTCCTCAAAAGCATTATGGAGACCTTCCATAACCAAGATGAAAAGGAAAGGAGATAGAGGATCTCCTTGCCTAAGACACGCTTTAATGGAAACTCAAACGATAGGCTACCATTATTAAGAATAGAATGCTCTCGAGAATTGAGACAAAGCTTAATCAAGAGCACCATTTATTTCCAAATCGCCAAAACCTATCGAGAATTGTGAATCAAGTAATTCCAAGATTTGGGAATCAAAAAAAAAGCATTTTCAATGTCCACTTTAAAACTGAAGGAGCTTCTTTTTTTGTTTTTATACCACTCGTGATTTCGCTTAGAATAACGGGGTCATCAAGAATTTGACGACCAGCAATAAACGCCGACTGTTCCTTGCTAACAATCTTGTCAATCACTTTAGATAAACGGTTAGCTAAAATCTTGGCAATGATCTTATAGTGTATACCAATAAGCGAAATAGGGCGAAAGTCAGTGATTAAGGTAGGGTTGTTGACCTTTGGGATAAGGGTGAAAAACGAAGAATTAGCACCATTAGGCATAACACAAGAAGCAAAGAATAAGTTAACAAAATCATATAGATCCTTCTGAATAGTGCCCCAATACTTCTTCACAAACGCAAAAGAGTAACCATCCGGGCCCAGAGCTTTACTACTTCCACAATCCCAAACGGCTTCCTTAATTTCCTCAAGGGTAACCTGTCTTTCAAGAGTTTCTCGATCCATGCAATTAAGGGAATGAGAATGAGGAAGGTTAGAGAACATAACCTGTGAATCTTGAGCTTGGAATTTCCTTTTATAGAATTGAAGGAAGGCATCCTTGATCAAACAAGGGTTCGTGATCCAATTTCCTTCAACCATAATCCCATTGATCATCTGATTCCGCCTTTTTTGGTTGATGAGCCCATGGCGAGAATTTGCGAATTTTCATCCCTTCTTTCCCATTTGGCATGAGCTTTTTGAATAATATCCCATTGAAGCAATACTTATCGATCTTTTCAATTTTCTTGAAGATAGGATGAGGCGGTGATCATTGTCGGGAGCTTAGCGGATCCATCATCATCTTCTCAATTGAATTAATTTCCTCAAGAGCCACGGTTTTTCTGTTTCTTTCCAACGTCTTGATGTTGTTGCTCCATTGTTTGATCTTATCCTTGAGGCGGCGAAACTTTTCATGACATTTGAGATTAGAATCAAGCAATTCCCATTCCTCTTTAATGAGGTTATCAAAACCATCTCTCAGAAGCCATGAGTTATACAATTTGAACGGAGTGGGACCAAAATTAGTTTTGTCAATATGAAGAAGGATAGGGTTATGATCAGACCATAACCTATCGAGAGCAGTAATCCGAACATCTGGGAGCCGAATAGTCACATCTTCTGAAATAAGGAAGCGATCAAGTTTACTAAGCTTAGTACCTGCTTTATTCATCCAAGTAAAAGAGCGACCACCAATAGGAAAATCGACTAAACCTGTGGAATCAATGAAAGAGTTAAAATGATCAGCTTCAATACTATTCAAACTAGTACCAAACCTTTCTTGTGCGTTTCTGACAGCATTCATGTCTCCAAACATAATATAGGAGCCATTATGGTGATGCATGAAGTCCGTGAGTCTATTCCATAAGGCAAGTTTAGAAGATAGCTTATTTTTGATAATAGCATGTATAGCTTATTTTGGGCTTATTTCATGGCTTATAATGAGCTTGTGGCTCGCGGCTTATTTTGAAAAACATAAGGAAGTGTGTTTTGATTATTTACGTGATATGACGTATGTTGTGGACTATTTTATAGCTTATGGTAGTAACCAAATGTGATACGTAACTTATTAGCTTATTTTCAAGCTTAATATATGTATTGTAGAGCTTATGGACTCACGGCCCAATAAGCCTATTTAAGCCGTGGCTTAATAGGAGGGCTTATTGTGGTCCGGATTACTTTCTACTTATTAGTATGAGCTTATGTATATAAATTGGACTCCTTGGTTTTGACTTGTGATCGTCTTTTTGGGACTTATAATTTTCATAATGGACCTTTATTGGGCCTTAAAGCCAAGTAAGTGATTAATTTAGGTCAGTTATATGAGTTTTAATTTCCGAACCATTTTTGAAATGATTTGAAAAGCGTATTTACGAAATAATATTGAACGCTATTTTGGGAAAAACGTTTTAAGAAACGTTAAAGATCAAGATTTTGGAATTTTGTCAGAAAAGTGTTGAAAGTTTAAAAAGTGTTTGAAATAAAGGTTAAAAACCTTGGAAAACGTTGTATGGGCGTTAGGTCATGTCGAAATTTTGTAAAAAGTTTATACTTAGAAATTTTACCTAAAAACATGATTTTGAATTTAAATAATAAAATATTATTTAATTATTTTATTTATTTAATAAATTCACTAAACGAAAAATATAATTTTTCTCGAAACTTCTCAAATATGTTTATTATGAGTAAAAGTTTTATTTTCAACCCTAATATGATTATTTTCACGGTGACTAAGGTTACCGAATGGACTTATCGAGATATATTTATAATTATTAATTATAAATATTTACTTATATTACTTATCTATTTTCTCTAAATAGTATAAGTATGTATTATCGAATGGGATTGATATGATTGTGGAAATATGTCGTCAACCATCGCACCACTAAATTATTCGGGTAATTGTACAACGCGTCTAGACTCTATGCATCAAACATGAAGACTGTGTTGGAAATGAATGATTAAAATGGGACATTAACTGGACTAGGTCGTGTGCGGGCGTCGTTGCATTTGCTTGTGTGATTGAGATTTGGTTGCTAAAGACTTGCTTGAGGTGGGTTCTCGTAGCCCCATTTTTCTACTTATTTTTGCAAAGGTTTTAGGATGTAGGGGCCAATGGTGTTAGTCCTAAGGACTAACAGTGTTAGTTCTTAAGGACTAACTGTGTAATGGTTAAATGGGGAGTTTGGGCTAACATAGTTAGTTGGGTATTGGGCCAAGGTTAACGATTTGGGCCTGTTTTATTATTAAAAGGGAATTAGGCTTTCTAATTTATAAATGGGATTTGGGCTTTTTCATAAAGGCTTTTGAAGCTTTAAGGCTTATGATATGAGCTTAATGGGCTAACCCGGCCCATTATATGGGTACGGGTTGGCCCATTTAACATTTCTTCGATATCGGCTTCGTCTTTGACTTTTGAATTTGACTTGGTTGACTTTGACTTTGACTTTGACTTTTTGGCTTTTCACGCTCTTTCCATTCTCGTGCTTGGTTTTGTCGTTTTTGGCTTCGTTATTGTCCTTTTCTTAGATATCCGTTACCTGCACAATACAAATGCAAAACACACAAATTGAAACGGATGAAATTCATGTGTTTTATGAAATCTTGTTAGGGGCATTGTGATACTTCAATTCTCAGCCACATAATATTATTTCTCTTTCATTTTTTTTATTTTTTATTCAATAAATATTCATAAAAACAATTTATAACAAATAATTATATTATATTTTCTTTCTCCTAAACCTACACCAAATCTAAATCTAAATCCAAATCTAAATTCTAATCCTAAACCGGTCTACAAACCAAACGGACCGTAAAAATTGCCATAGTTGGGTTCCTTGATACATAAATCTCGCCTGATTAAATGGACACTTTTCAAAAATTTTACTAATATTTTCAAAGGTTTAGATTATAATATACTACGTACACTTAAATCTAAAGCTGTTTCACTGTATGATAACCTTTCAAGTTCCGTTCAATTACTACGTATCATACTTGTGATATGTGTCAAAATGTATATATAAGATATGCGATACCAGGTAAATCATTCTGGTGGGTTTTATTTATATGGGTATGCGAATCTTTCACTCAAACTTGTCATATCGGATTTGGGTAGGTACTTTCCACGCAAACCCAAAGTTCCTGTCGAAAGACTCAACTCTGGCCCGGTCACGTTTAACCTACTAATCGTACTATGGGTGTTTAGTGTTTGGTTTGACACCGAACAAACCGAAAAAGAAACCGGACCGAAATTGAATAGAACGGAACCAAAAATTTTAATTGGTGTATGATCTGGTTTGAAACCGAACCGAATTATTTAATTGGTGTTTGGTTTGGTTATGGTTTGAAAAAAATAAAACCAAACAAAACCGAAAAAACTGAATATCTCTATACATATAGAAAAAGTTAATTATATATGTACTTCTATCGTATTAACTTAACTAGCAATCTTAGTTTTTTAAAATATCTTTTAAACTAATCACATCTTAAATCAAACATTGATGCATATTCGTGAGTAACTTTTTTTTTGAACGGCAACTTTTAATAGAAAGCTAGCAAGGAGCTAGAACAATTACAAAGCAATCAAATAAGGATGTTGAAGCCAACAATCCCAAGTAAACTTTAGATTACATCTAGAATTACTCCAAATGAAAGAACGAGAAACAACATCATCGAACAAAGTCTCTTTGCGCGGTTTCTTGGAAGCAAAAAGAAGATGGTTACGGAAATTCCACAAGCACCACCAAGACACATAAAAAACGCCTTCTAGGATCCCTTTAAGCTTGGAGCCCAATCGAATAGAATTAAACCACTCCAACCAGCCCGAATAAGAATCAACAGGGCTCCAAGAAACGTTCCACCATTGACATATAAGCCGAGAAATAGCTAAAGCCACGTCACAGGAAAAGAAAAGATGGGATGTATCTTCCTGCAAGACATTACATATCGGACATAAAGAAGATTGCACCTGAATACCACGTTTGAGAAGGTTAGACCTAGTGGGGAGGCGATCAAGGTGGAGTTTCCACGCGAAAACATTCACCTTAATAGGAATAGTCTTAATCCATCTCATAGCAACATTCTCCTTTGGAAGTAGAACCTCGTCCACAAGGTCACGAGCATCTTTAACACAAAAGTCCCCATCCATGTTCAAGTCCCAAGCCCATCTATCATCTACATTAGAAAGAACCTTCGACCTAACCAAATCCTGAATGTTTTCGAGCTGCTGAGTTTCCACACCCTCCCCTGACATGGCGACTAAAAGACCTATCGATCTCGCCTTGCATTTTAACCGCAACTGAACATTCCTTGTTGTTCTTCAGGGCGTACAACCTAGGGAAAAGCTCATTGAAAGGAACCTCACCTAACCAAAGATCTTCCCAGAAGCGAGTTTGCATACCTGAACACGACGCTTACAATGAGATAGAAAGTCTATACCTTGAAGTTTTAAGGCCGAAACTTCTAGAATAATAGACAACCAATTCGAACAATGGAAAGAAGAGCGTGTCTGGAAAGAAGAACCATGCATGGCTGAAATGAAACGAAACCACAACGAATTATCATGAGAAAGAAATCTCCACACCCATCTGAAAAGAAGCGCACGATTAAGGGCATAAAAACTGGAGACACCTAAACCTCCATATTTCTTAGAAGCGAGCACTTTCGTCCACTTAACCCACGAAATCTTCCTATAGACACCTTGAACACCATTAAAAAAATTACGACGGCACCTTGTATAAAGACATAGGGTAGATGGGAGTAGAGCCTAAAACCGCCTTTAGTAACGTGAGATGACCTCCTATGGAAAGGGTATTAATCTTCCACTTTGAAAGCCTAGACTTAATCTTACCAACCATATCATCCCAAGCATTGATCTTAGACATATTACCTTCAACCATAACCCCTAAGTATTTGAAAGGGGCTTTCATGACCGAACAACCAATGGAGGCAGCCGCTTCATTAACTAAACTGCCGGTGACACCCACTCCTAGAAGATTGCTTTTCTGAAGATTAATCTTCAACCCCGACGCCAACGAGAAACAATGGAGCATTTGAATAATACTCCTTAAGTTACTATCCGTCCACTCACCAATAAATACCGCATCGTCCGCATAAAAAAGATGAGAAATCGAGAGAGCAGAATCAATTTTAATACCAGTGAATATACCAGCCTCGACAGTTCTAGAAACCGACAAATGGAGCGATTCCATAACAAGAATGAAGAGGTAAGGAGCCAAAGGATCCCCTTGTTTCAGACCGCAATGAAATTGAAATTCTGAAGTAGGACTTCCATTAACAAGAACAGAAGCCATACCTGAGATTAAACTTCCTTTTATCCAAGAGCGCCATTTAACACCGAAACCAAAAGAAAAAAGAACATCATCCAGGTAATCCCACCGAACTGAGTCGTAAGCTTTGGCAAAATCAACTTTGAAAACCATGGCTTGCTGCTTTTTATGCCTACACCAAGAGAGTAACTCATTTATAATAAACGGCCCATCAAGAATCTGACGGTTAGGGAGAAATGCGGTCTGAACATCTGAAATAAGGTCCGAAATAACCGAAGACAAACGAATAGCAAGAATTTTTGTCACAACTTTATATAGACTCCCGATTAAGCTAATAGGCCGAAAATCACTCACGGTCTTGGGATCCTGACTTTTCGGAATCAAAGTGATAAAAGAAGCATTACAACCTTTAGCAAAAGAGTTATGCCTGAAAAACCACTCTACCGCGACGCACATATCTGGCCCAATGGAATCCCAATATTTGCGAAAGAATTCAAAAGTGAACCCGTCCGGCCCAGGCGATTTATTTTCGCCACAACTCCATACAGCTTTGCGAATTTCATCAGAGGACACCGGTTTTTCCAGATCAGAAATCTGGTCAGCAGTGAGGCGAGACGGGAACCTGAAATTCAGCCGACAACGACTCACGCCCGTGTCTTGGAACCTATTAGCAAAGTGAGAACGGAATTCTTCTTTAACACGATTAGGCTCATCAACCCATTCTCCATCAACCATAACGCCCTTGACTGATAAGTGAACGCGCTTACGATTAACAATACCATGAAAAAATTTGGAGTTCTCATCACCCTCAACAGCCCACTGAATCTTAGCCTTCTGCATTTGGTCACGAACAGCAGTGGACTTGATATCTTGCATTTGTTTCGTCAACTCCATCCGGGAAAGAAGAATCTCATCAGACACTCTACCTTGATCTAAAATATGATCAATACCACTCAATTTCTCTTGAATATCAATTAACCTTCCCGACTGTTTTCGTTTATGAACAGCCACCCATGATCGAATTTCCTTTTTCAGCATTTGCAATTTCTTTTTGAACCGGACCATACCATTAGAATCCTCAAGAACAAATGAATTCCAAGCAGTCCTGACCATATCGTCAAACCCATGGAAGGAAAACCAAGAATGATACAACCTAAAGGGGGTTGCACCATAATCTGTAACCATCTCACGAAGTAAAATCGGTCGGTGATCCGACAGATTCTTATCAAGACATAAAGCTGAAATATGCGGAAATAAAGAAAGAAAACCTTTCGAAACCAAGAACCGATCCAACTTACTCATTTTTGCAGCCGACGGATGAGACCAAGTGAACGAATAACCTTCCAACTGAATCTCCACAAGCCCCGCGTTGGAAATAAAGCTATTGAACTCGTTAGCCCCATGCACATTAAAAACAGAACCCAACCTTTCTCTCTCGAAACGGACTTCATTAAAATCTCCCGTAACCAAAACCTCTCCATTCCACCGAGATAAAAGACCCGTAATATAACTCCACAAGAGACGTTTATCAGTAGCGGATTGAGGGGCATACACAGATACAATGAGCAACTTGGTGTTATTTGGAACCCAAGTCCCATATAAAACAACAAAGTTATCAGAGATAATATGTTGATCTTTACGAAACATAAGCGGATCCCATAAACATAAAATACCCCCTGAATTACCAAGGGCCTCACTAAAAACATGATCAAAACTACTATTACCCCACAAAATTTTAGCCTCCATAGCAGAAATGTTTTCCATTTTAGTTTCTTGTAAAGTCAAGAAACTCACCTTATGTTTATAATTCAACTCCCTGATCCATTCCTTTTTAGCCTTGGATCCCAGGCCTTGGATATTTAAAGACAAACAATTCATTGGAAACCCTCACGATCTCCTTGCGAACCAATAATAATCTCCATATCTTTTAGGCAACCGTCCATAGAGAATCCCATAGTCTGACCTACCTTAATCATGCCGTCAAGAACTTCCAACAGAGAACCTCCCTTATGCGAACCATGAATAGGCTTGCTCCCAACAGGAGATGAATACACGTCTGCTGGTACCGTGTCCTCCATAACTCTCGAACTAAGACCAATTGACTGACATGGTGACGAATTTCTCCTTGCCGACTTACTAGTAGGTCGAACAGATGCAACATCAGGGCTATCTTGATTACAAGTTGGAATATCATTGGCAGGAGTGAAACCCGGAACTGAACAAGAGTTTACCTACTTGTATCATATAAATTCACATATACTGAGCAAGAGTGAAGTTGCAACTATTTTTGGATACTTCAAGATGGAATATTCAAGCTAATAAGGCTTCTGAACAACTTTATCAAAGAAAATTTATCTTAGTTCGTTTTCTTTTATTTTCGTTAAGTTCAGAAATATTTCGTTTCTTAAACTTTATTTTGTTGATTTACTTGAGCACTCTGTGAGACTTTTTGATTTGTTAATTTTATTTGAAATTTTAGCTTTTTATTTATAACTTTTAGATTATATTTTGGGAAAAACGTTTCTAAATTTTTAGGAGTTCACTTGAATTTGGTTTTCTTGGTTTTAACCGAAACCAAACCGAATTCTAATTTGGTGTATGATTTGGTTTTATCCGTTCTATAATTAGTTTGGTTTGGTTTTAGTTTCGACTTTGAAAATTTTCAATCCGACGAACCCGAACCGCACAACCCACAAACCCGAAAACCGAACCGAATCGAACCGAACTAATAACCGAACCGAGTTTGCCAAAACCGAACCGAACCGAACTACTAATTCGGTTCTCGGATTGGATATGGTTTTGGCAATCAAAACTGAAAACCGAATTCATATAAATATATATATTTTTTATATATTATTTTTATATATATATAAATACAAATAAACTTTTATCCTAATATAAAAAAACAATTTTTATGTTTTTTTGCTAAATACTTATGTAATTAATAATTTTTTCTTTAAAATAAATTGTGAAATTCGAGTTGTTCGGGTTATTCGGGTCAAACCGAGAACCGCACTGAATTCAAATTTGGTTTTCGGTTCGGTTCGTTTGAGTCCTAGTTCGGTTCGGTTCGGTTTTCGGTTTGACCAAAAAAAGTTTAACCGAACCGAATTAACAGAACAACCCGAGAACCGAACCGATCAACACCCCTATGAGCTTGGCTCCCAACGTGGCCATTACAACAAGAATAACCAGGCAGGCCAGTGGAGCCCAAGCCCAATTCTTTTACGTTAGAGAAATCTATAAATCTTGTCAAACCACTTCACTAACGTTGTACTAAAATTGTTTCATTCGATGGGGGATCTAATAAGAATAGCACCCCATGAAAACCCTAATCATGATGATGACACATTCATGTGCGAGATCTGCTTGAACTCGTATCATTACCCAACAAAAGATTCACTAATAGCAATCGATGCGTCCACTTGTTTTGCACGGCTTGTATGATCAAACATTAAATGCCCTCAAAGCTCTTGCAACCACTCTCTTGAGCCCTTATCGTGCCGCACCAAAATCGCACAAACGTTATTCAACAGATGGTGTGATGCATTATGTGAGTCGATGGCGTTAGGGTTTGATGGGGTTTATTGTCCTAATAAGGTGTGTTCTGAATTGATTATGAATGAGTTTAGTGATGGTGACACTACAACAAAAGAAAGACTTCGGGTCGACATACTCGACCCAAAAATACAAAAGCAATCGACCCTAGGGTCTAAGGGTCGACTTAGTCGACCCAAAAACGGCGACCCTAAATTTACGACCCAAAATATTTTGGGTCGACAAATTCCTTTGAGACTTGGGTCGACATATGGGGGCCACCACTTTTCAGTGGGACTCTTTGACTCAATTTTGGGTCGACATTCGTTTTGCATTTTGGGTCGACAATGTCGACCCAAAGTTTTTTATTTAATAAATGTTTTAAATAAAGAATATATGTATTTATTTAATAGTGAATAAATAATTTTGGGTCGACATTCTTTTTGAATTTTGGGTCGACAATGTCGACCCAAAGATATATATATATAATAAGCAGTTTATTTGCAGCAGTCCTCGTAGACATTCCACTAAGCTAGGGTCGACATTGTCGACCCAAAATTCGATTTTAGGGTCGACAATGTCGACCCTAACATGAACCTGGAAAAAAAAAAATCAGCTGCAGTTTTACCAGATTTTTTCCGGAAACTTTTCCGGAAAAAAATCTACATTTCATCAAATCCAGAATTCGCCAAATCCACCATACGATACAATAACAAATCATTAAACGTTACAATACCATAAATCCATGATACGAAACGAGGAACCGGACCGACCCGGCCGAAACGAACCAATTTATATTTTTTATAAAAAGTTATATATTTTATAAAAAATCATTTTATATTAAAGTATTGATTATTTGTAATATATGAGGTTTTACTTTATTAAGAGGTTTAGGGTCGACATTGTCGACCCTAAAAATAACACAAATGTCGACCCAAAGTTTGCCTCCAAAATTTTCACCAAAAGTCAAATAACCCGCCTAGAATAAAAACACTTAGGGTCGACAATGTCGACCCTACACTTAAAAGGAAAGTCGACCCAATATTTTTTTTTATGCCAGGTTCATATTAGGGTCGACATTGTCGACCCTAAATACGTACTTTGGGTCGACAATGTCGACCCTAGCTTAGTGGAATATCTACGTGGATACCTGGAAACAAACTGCATAAATATTTATAAATCTTTGGGTCGACAAAGTCGACCCAAAACTCAAAGTGTTAGTCGACCCAAAATTAGTGGATTACCCACGTGGATTTTAGATGTATTATATATTCGGTAAATAAATAAATTCATATATTATTTATTTAAAACATTTATTAAAAAGAAACGCTAAGGGTCGACATTGTCGACCCAAAGCTTTTAAAGTTTGTCGACCCAAAATTGAGTCAAAGAGTACCACTGAAAAGTGGTGGGACCCTTATGTCGACCCAAGTTTCAAAGGAATGTGTCGACCCATAATTTTTTGGGTCGTAATTTTTGGAACGCCATTTTTGGGTCGACTATGTCGACCCTTAGTCCCTAGGGTCGCTTTCTTTTGTTTTTTAGGGTCGATTTAGTCGACCCAAAGTCTTCATTTTGTTGTAGTGAAAGTCTTTTATATTATTAGTCGAGAAATTAGTGGAGGATAGACAATGGATTATTAAAGCTATCTCTTAAACTAAAATTATGACTATACAACTTATAAATTATTTTGAGACTTTTCCTCATATTTACTTTTAAAATTGTC
>BQNB010104527.1:0-23796 GCA_026074375.1 Tanacetum coccineum | reverse complement strand
CGACATAATTATTCTAAACCTACAATTTCCTAACCGTTATATCTTTTCTAACTGTCTAAACCTAATGGGTTTGTTTGGCTTGCGACCCAAACCAGTAAAAGTATGCAGGTATGTTGATTTGCAGCCCAACACAAAGATTAATGGATTATGTTTTTCCAACAAAAGCTTCAAGTACTAGCATATATCTCTTCTTTTGGGCGTAGGTTGCGTGTCTCTTTTGACCATATGGGCTTGATCATCATATCGGAAGATCTTGTTATAATTTTGAGCTTTAGATGTCTTTGTGCATATGTAACAACTTACAAAAATAGGCTATGGCTCAAGTTTTACAAGTTGAGATCGTAGCCGAAGAGCAAAAGGTTGAGAAAATTGCTGAAGATGGTAGAAATCAATTCGGGTTTAAAGATTATACAATAATACAAGTTATTCTACATGTAATAAGAATGGCAAATGATAACTTGAAAAGTTGAATGTGACGAATGCACTTGATGCTGCAAAGATCCAATCACTAAGAACACAGACTCTTATAAAATTTTCTTTATGTTATACGGAGTAGTTTAATACTCGTAATAAATGTACAAAATGGCATGGTATGCCATTTTCGTGTCGTTTTAGTCATTGTAGAGTAAAGTTTTACCTCAATTCATTGTCAATGGTACGTTATCAAAGTTTTAATATCCGGTTTTTCGATTGACCTGGTTGAGTCAATGGGTCACCGGGTGGCTGTTTCGAGCAGTCAAACCATCGGGTTAAAACCGATTTTATAAAAAAAACTACAATAAATCATGAAATCAAACACATAAAAAACGTGTAAAAACTAATATACCAGCAGAAATGAAACCTTTAAAAATCAATACCAAACACATCATAAGTTCTATCAAACACATGCAACCCAACTGAATACAAGTTTCAAACTTCCAAACGACATTAAATCTAAATTATTTAATTATCTTCTAATAATACTACTAGTATTGCAAACTGAGAATTATGGATTATGATGGAACATTTCAATTTTCAAACTATGTTAACTATGTTAACTGATATGACCAACAATGGAAGCGCGGAACAATCATAAATTGTTCTGTCAGTTGAAACGTTAACGTTATTACAGTTTTAGTTTATACAGAGCATACTACTTTTTCTACTTCATGCAAGTTGTAATTTATGAAGACATTTAGGATGAAACATACAATGCTAAAAAGCTAAAATTATGAAGGTTGTAGTTTCATTTGTTTAATTGTTTAGTAGTTATTAGATTTGATTTCACATTTTCACGATGATCCTAGTGGTCATTTATACAAAAAGAGAGAAACACGGCAAGCCGGTTCGACCCGGTTTGAGTCAAACCGGCGGTTCAATCTGGGTTTTAAGTACTCAAAAACCCGGCTAGTAACGGCCCGGTAACAACATCGGTTCTCATTTCAACCAGTTGAACCGATCGGGTCCAACGGGCTTTAAAACATTATATTCTCTCGTAGAAATTATACTCTTACCTAACATTCCGACCGTTTTACTAGTTCTTCATTGGTAGGATAGCAGCAGTTGATCAAGCGCATTATGTGGTATACGCTATTTCTAATTTGTTCAAAAAACTTGTTGTTAATGATTTATGACCTATTACAATGGTAGCGCTTGTAACATGTAATCATAATTGTTCTGTGCATCCGTCTGATAACGTGTTGAGTGCTACGTATCTTGAGCAGTGTTCTATAGATTTACTCAGAGTGTACTGTACTTATTTACTACTAGACAATAGCAAGTTCGTGCTGTAAGTTATATGAGGCTACCTATGGTATACAGAGGATCAGTGTGCAGTCAGTTTGAACAATCTCACAGATGCCATAAAGGCTAACTCTGATACTGGAGGTGTCCAACTGGGCTTTTAAATATGCTGTGTAGTTATGCCAGATCGCTTGTGTGTAGTGTTGTTTAGTTACGCGTTTAAAGATGTGTATTTCATTGCATTCTTGTATCACTCGATTGATCCTAGTGGGCATTTATTGTATCGCAAAAAGAGACCAGAGGACTATGACCTCACTCGAGGATGAATCTTGACTTAGTTCTTCATCTCGCGGCTCGCGCAGTTAGGTGGGCTATAAAAGTGGTCCTGATAGTCATCTCCTAATATAATATCGCTATTGCATGTCTATAACCTTGGCGGTTCAATCTCGGAAGGGCAAATGTACTTAAGAAAACTCTACGGCTAGTATATGAGCCTATATATTAGTAATATCTATTGTCTTACAACGAGTCATCGTAAAGTTATCATTGTACAATATAGCACATGTGATGAAAAACACAGTTGAGAGCCCGTTGGCATCCATAGCAGTGTGCTTGGGTAAAAACATCTTGTATCTCTGTTCTGTAGTTGATCATATGTTGATGATTTATTCAGACTATGAATCTGTAGTGATATTAGTTTTCACTGCTTTAGCCGCTACTAATTCGAGGTTCGTGTACCGTGCATGTATTTTCACTGTGCGCGCTTCATTAGGTAGGAGTTAGGTTAAATAGGCGTTGTATCGGCGATCGGATCACTACACATCATGAGGATCCTAACTCGCTAGTAATCCTTGCGCGTGCCGCGCTCTAAGCTTGTGTTATGTAACCGCATAACTCTATAGAAACCTATCTTCGTTTACTCACAAATATATGGGCTCTAAGGTGCATTGTGTAGAATACTATCAATGGCACTAGAATGATATGATGCTAAAGTGAATTTGTGTTTGCCTCAAAACCAGGATGTACCTGTATTGAGAAACTACTATGACATTGTCTTGAAATATGATTGTTACGAGTAATGGAGTTTATGTGTTATCACTAGATCACTACTCTTTTAGTTCAGATTCTGCTCGCTCATATTCTAGGTGAGGCACCTCAGATCTAGATCATAGCGCCCCGACTGGATCTAGTGCCGTCCATCGGAAGCACTTGGTACCTGTAGGTCTTTGACCGCCAAACTCATGGAATACGTGGTGCCGCGTATCAAATCTATATTTCTGTAACTGCTAAACATCTAGAAACACTGTATTGGATGCGCATAGAAATTTCAGGTAGAATGTTTCATCGACTATTTTGATGATTGGCGATGTTAGCGCAAAGATCTGAGTAGTCTATTTCTCGCATTTAAGTTGAGTTGATAAGCAAATCTTGAGAAGAATATCAATGCTCTTAGTTTCATAGGGAGTTTTCCAGGCTCCACCTCACATAGTTTGATATCTACTCCTCTCACGGAGTGCTATCTGTCCTGATGAGGTTCTTAACATTGGTTCGTATGTACTAATACTGTATAGAATTGTGATTGCAATAGACGACTTGAGCGTGTCATGTAAAGTTGCTACGCTGTGTCCAAGTAAGAATGAAGGATAGAATAGCGTTTCAATTGTTCGCAGGATATGTAATCATCGGTCGCGTCGCGAAATAGAGAGAGACCTAGAAGTACGATGAATGACTGTAGAATGATTACCATATGAGAATTTTTTTTATGTGCCATGTGAATCTCGTTTGACTAGGAAGTTTCATCATCAGCACATATCTTTAACTAATAGAGCAGGTATCGACTAATTGTTATTAATATAGTGTCTATATTACTCTATTAAGTTATTAGTATGAAATATGCAATTAGACTCAGCAATCGCTCCTCTCTATTGTCACGCGCGGCTCTCTTTCTCGTGCTATTTCTCTCTCGCTAAAACACTACTCGCCCAGGTGCATATGTCGAAAAGTCGACGTCGTTAATATGATGAACTTTGGAGTGGAACCAAAGAAAAGAAATAGCCAGTCTAATTTAGCAGTAAATTGTTCATCTATCTCGAGTCTAAGTTGTATTCTTGTGCAAGTTGACGCTGAAAAATTCCATATTTTTTTTTACTTATGTTTCGAACGGAATTAAATCCATGTGATACGTTTGTTATTTACGTTTCTTTACAGTGTTATGGTTTTGTATAATGTAGCGCGCAAGTACGCGATGTGTGTGTATTATATAATCGTATGTGCTGGTATACACTACAATATCACGCGATTTATTACAAGGAATTAAATACTTTGGGTTGACCTGAACGTTGTATCATAACTAGGATCGTTATGTAGATATGGATCACTAATTTGATGTGTAGGAACTAAAGATACTAATGAACTCCATGTTCGAGATGGTTTCATGTTAGTTACTCTATACTGCTCCTTTTGTACTTTAATTTTAGTCTGAATGTCATCATACATATCTAGTATAATGTTAGTGTACTCGAAGTTATGTTAATTGTTTAGATAACGAGGGTCTGTGTGTAGTTGTTAAAGTACGTTAGTGTCCACACATACAAGAACGCCCACGACATACTTTTGGTAAGTTTTACGGTTTAAGTCGCGCTCAGTGTAAGATTGAACAACGCGCCATGATATACTCAAGTATGATAACTAATGAAATCTTGCATCAATTGAGATCGGACGAGTTGCAATCAAACACGAGCCGAGCACTGATCACACTTTTTAATTTTTTTAATTTTATCAGCAGAGCAGTAAATCTAGCAATTAATGACAACTACTCAACAACGACTATACTGTGTATGACTTGCAGTGAATATTGAGATTCTAGGTTTACTTATACTACATGAACAAGCTGAACGCTAAAGTCAAATGACTCAATTCAACTACTTTAACGCACGACAACTTCAACTGTTGAACTATATCTCTCTCTCAATAGATCTCTGAGTCCACGCTCGTGATTCAAGATGGAAGACCAACGTATTGAGAAGATAGACATACATACATAAACTCTTTATATTGAGTTGTATCCAAACATAGAATGCCTAATACTCATTTACTTTACTCGATACCTACAATATTACTGTGGTAATGATGAAACTAGATGTCTCATGAACTCTCATTTTTAGATATCTCATCTACCCCTAATCTCAAACTTTTAGCAGCTCTTTAGAGTTCTCTCCATATTTCTTTTAAACACTCTATCCTTCTTATCTCTCATCTCAGGTCCCAATCAATAATATTCTAACCGACTCAATCCAAAACTACTAATACAAATCTATAAGTCTTAATTATCATGTACTCTATCTCTTGTCTCCCCAAATAACTCGTTATAGAATATCTTTATCAAACTAGTGTCCAAACTAGAACATAAGTCTCAATTGTCGATTTATACTAATAATATAACATTCCATAATAACAGATGTTTGAGTGTTTACAAATCATACTCAAATTCCAGAAGCATGACTTATCTATCAAAGACTACAACGTGACAATCATGACGTTCCAACAACCACTTCGTATCGATCTTTTAATCACACAATATGTGTATCTTATATTACTATCACTAGACCCTTTCTATGACCACCTCCCCAATCCCTATACCCACAGACATCATAAAAAAAGAGAGAACAAGAGAGAGAAACTCTATCTCAATCCAAATGAGATGAGATCACCCTCCCTCGCACACTCCATGTGTGACACCTCTATGATCTACTATTTATAGAAAAGCACACGTGTGGATAATATATCTCTTCCGAGTGTTGTGACATGACGACACACTCTACGTTAACCAAATTAGGTAATATCATTCATCAAGGCACTAAATATTTGACTAATTTGATGCAAAAACCAGTTGACCTATTGCACTGCATGTCTGTATGTGTATGTATATTTATGTTATCACTAGATCATACTTTTAGTCAGATTAGCCGTATATTAGGTGTTATCATTGATCATGGCTTGTTCACAATTTTTTTTAACCGTAACTCTAGAAACACTTTTCGATGGACCGGGTGCATTTAAGATACATTTAGGAAAAATCGATGTTTTTAAAAAAAATTAATACTAAATCGGAAAAATTCATAGGGTTCCGGGAACCCCCTGTTTCCGTCCCTGGGCTTGTTACCTTGGTCTTTGACTAAACTCATGAATTGTTTCAAACATACGTCTAAAATTGATGATTCCAAGAAAATTTGGTAGATGTTTCATTACTTTTGTTTGGCGATAACCAAGTGGATCATCTGTTTGTTACTTAACATGTGCACTCTAGTTTATGGATTTCATTATTGGTATGATTTTGATTGAAGACATATAAAGGATTTAGGATATCATTTCTATTCTTTTTGTTTGGTAAGAAATCTAGGATATAGATATGAGATCGAGTCTCATTAAATGCTACAAATATGAAATAATAAAATATACTTTTAAATATCATATACTAGTAACATGGAACTTGTGGTTGAAATACATAAATATAATTATGTTTATAATAGAAGAAATTTGTGTTGAAAATAAAAGACACAATGGCCCACTACTCCACTAGAATCAAAATGAAAGGTATCTCATCCCACTGGAAAGGTTCTATGCATATAGTATGAGAGTTTGATTGTCAAATCTTCAACCAAGCAAGTAGAATGATTGTGATAGTCATTACATGATTAAAATACACTCCTACCAAACGCTTCCTAAATATCGGCAATTGTATATATTTCTATTTATATCTATAGTTATATCTATAATGTAATGCATTAGCGGGTGCAAACGGCACCGTTTAGAAGGAAAAAATAAATAATTTGCAAAACACTCTCGTAAATTATGTGAAGTTACGAAAATCCAATACTTTTTACTTCTTACGATTTTTTATATAGCAAACTTTATTTATTAAATATCAAACAAATATCAACGATTTATTACAAGAAAAATACACGACTTAAAAAGGTCTTAAAATTCCTTTGATGGAACTAGTAATGCCGCAAAAGTATTTTGAAGTCATGTAAACGTTTTCTGGAATTTGACTACGTAAATTATAAAGTTTATATAAGTTATGTAGTTAATAGGGTGTTTGAAAAGTAGTGTTACACACCCACTTTTGGTTTAAAGGGTTCAAAGTGTGGAAAATTATAACAAAGATCACAAAACATTTGAGTTTCATATAACCAACCTTCCTTTTAATTTTTTAATCACAACATCTGATTATCACTTCAAATGTGATAACAGGTTTTGAGTTCAGTTACAATACAAGAAAAGAGAAACAAAATTACACCAGAAACCTATAATAATCTTCTCAAAGACTGAGACGAGGAACAACTGAGAGAAATGCAACTTTTATGAGAGAGAAAACAATAAAACCAAACGACTAACTATGGCTGGTAAATAAACTGATTATTTATACTCAGCTAACCCTAAACAACTTTCCACTCTAGCCATTCAACTTCTATCCTTTTACACCTTCAGTCCCCTGCAATATAGAAACCACAACAAAACAAATACAAACTATAATAATAAATTACCTTTTGAACCCTTGTAGTTAGAAACAGATTCCAAACCAAGTCCAAACTTCAAGAGCTAGGCTTATAGTTTTGACATTCCTTATAAACTAGCTCTTGTACAAATCATACAATCCAAGCATGCATATCACAAAACTTATTGTGATCTTGGACACACAAACCTTTAGCGAAAATATCAGCAGACTTTACTTTCACAGTCTTAACCACACATGCAGACTTTTTCTCTCAAGAAGAACAATTCAATTTCAAAGTGTTTAGTTTTTTCATGAAAAACTGAATTTGCTGCAATTTGAATTGCTAAGGTATTATCACGATGTATAGGAACTGGGAGAGAACTTATGATATTAAGCTCAGACAATATCTTTTGAATCCAAATAACTTCACAAGTTACAATATTCATTGCTATATATTGTGCTTCAAGATATTTTAGCGCATCGTTATGTGACTAGTTCACTGACCAAGAAGTTATAGGTTGAAGCCTCAATCAAAACACAATGTGATTTTTTTTAAAACATGAAACATAGTATGATGTTAGGTGTAAGAGTGTTGATATTTAACATCTTTAAAAAAAATACTTTGCATGCGTCAAATCCGTTGTTTACAAATACTTCAAATCATAGGTGTGGATGATAAAAACAGGGAAAATCGAATGGTGATTAACGTTAACCAAACAACTCTGAAGTGATCACGTCAACCTTCTGAAAAGAAAGGACTTTACATGGTTTGAGTTCTGTGTAGCGGTAGATTCAATCCCCGTGGATTAGTCGGTCAAAAGGTCGAAAACCATTGTTAAAAAGAAACGTTTTAAGTTTCATACTTTCTTTTAAAACATGTAAAAGATCCTACTTTTAATTGGCACTTTTTCATACTAGCACATCAACAATAAATGTACATTTTTTAACGTTAAAATGGGACAAAGTGACAAACAAAATATGAAAATGCTGAAATTGAATGTTTTTAGAATTATTGTACCCCTAATAGTCCAATGGATTAGTCAAAATTATGGGCTAAGTTGACTTAGCATACCAAAGTTTTGGGCCCAGTTAGGTTGCTTTTTGACTAAACACACCGAATTATGTAGCAAGGATCGAATAAACCGAAAATCGAAACCAAGCCGAACTGAAATTAATCAAATCGAATTTGTAATCGAATCGAATTTGTCAAAATCAAACCGAAACGAAATAAATATTTTGTTCTCGGTTCGGTTATGGTTTTGGCAATATAAATCAAAAACCGAATTCGTATAAATATAAATTTTTATATATTATATCTATATACTAGTTGCAAGACCCGCCCGATGGGCGGGTAACTTGTGATTATTGTTTTCGTTTTTATAATTAACTAATTTTTTTTTTTAATTTCTTTATTATAGAAACATTTTTTAAAACATTTTGTTTATGTATTGTTTTTTTGTAATAAAGTTTTCAAAAATGATGGTGGTTTTGTAATTTTTGAATTTGTTATTTGTTTTGCTAATTATTGTTTTTTAAGTCCGTATATTATACAAAGATTGTTTTAAGCAAATTATGTATTTGTTTTTTTTAAGATCTTACAACATATGCATATATATATAAAAGATAGACATTGACTTTTATTACTTTTCCAATTGAAGATTTAATTGACAAATAGAAGAAACACTAAAATACTAAAAATGTGCTTGTGTTTTACCAAGTTTTTGCAAATGATTCTGTTGTACAATTACGACAGCAAACCCGAAGTTCGATCGCGGAATGCTAGATTGCGAGTTGTATCGAGCACAAGTAGCAAACATGAGAGACTACAAAGAACCGACAAGAATATGCACATGTTATACCCTCGTACAAAACCTTTATTAAATCCCTAATAAAGCTATTACAACGAGGAAGAAGAATGAATAACTAGCATACCCCCTCATCTCTATTTATAGGGATGAGGGGTAAAAAACTTTTCTAAATCAAATAGGAAACTTCTTGCCGTGCAAGGCAAGCTAGACAATCCCTGCAACACCCAAATGTTTGGCGACCCCACTCTTCATACATTGTTGTGTAGACCTCTGACTACAAAGGTAATAAAGATTTATTTTCTTTTGTGTAATACAAGAGGTTGTTGGTTTGGTTTTAAAACCACTTTGATTTGTCGTTAATAGGTTTTTGTTAACAATAGGAGGTATTGTTGTGAAATCCTTTTTTGTGGTGCAAACTTGAATCGATCAACTTGGCTTTTAAGTTATCGAGTTGTTTATGTTTTCAAAATCGAAGGTTTAGGGTTTTTCTAATTAATTCGATTTGCAAGAAGGTTTTTTAGCGACAACGAGTATATTGCACACGGCTTGTGAGGCTTGTCGGTAAAGTTGGTTAAGAAACAACTTGACAAGGTTTTTAGCAAGGTAAAAGAAGAATGGCTAGTTCGATAATTAGGTTTGACATCGAAAAATTCGATGGGAATAATGACTTCGGGTTATGGAAAATAAAGATGCGAGTTTTAATGGTACAACAAGTATGTGATGCTGCATTAGAGACATTACCCGTGGATATGGAAGCAGGTGAAAAGGCTGCTTTGATGAAGAAAGCATACAATTGCTTGATTTTATGTTGGAGACCGGGTTTTACGGGAAGTTACCACGGAAACATCTGCTGCAGGAATTTGGACGAAGTTGAGTAGTCTGTATATGACTAAGTCCTTAGCAAATAGACTGTATCTGAAAAAAGAAGCTGTACACATACTATATGAATCCAGGTATGAAACTGGGTGATCATATAGACGAGTTTAATAAGTTAATACTTGATTTGGCGAACATTGATATCGAGATTGAGGATGAAGATCAGGCACTTATGTTACTTACGTCGTTGTTGTCGTCTTATGAAAACTTTATGGAGACATTGTTGTATGGGAGGGAATCCTTGACAATGGAGGATGTTCTGGCGACTCTGAATTCAAAGGAGTTGAAGAAAAGAACTGAAGGCACAAAGGAAGAAACTGGTGAAGGGTTATATGTAAGGGGAAGGTCGGATCATTCAGGTAAAGCTCATTCTGGTAGAAATTTACGGTTTAAGTTAAGGAGTGGAACGAGTAAACTCAAGTGCTTCATATGTTATTCAGAGGATCATCTGAAGAGAGACTCTCCAACGAAGAAGTCAAGTGGGTTCGACAAGAAGGGTAAGCGTGATCAGGATCCTGATTCTTCTGATGACGAGGGTAACGCCCACTAGGGGTGAGCATAACAGACCGGACCGGAAAACCGGACCGAACGTATTTCGGTCCGGTCTTCGGTCTGGGGTTTTTGTTACTTTCGGTCTCGGTCCGGTCCGGTTCGGCTCGGTCTGACCAAAAACCCGATGATTATGCCATGTAGGACCGGACCGGACCAAAGACCGACCCGGACCGGACCGTACCATTTCGGTCCGGTCCTCGGTTCGGCATTTTGGACCAACTCGGTCCTCGATCCGGTCCGGTCCTTGGACCGTGCTCACCCCTAACACCTACATTGGAGAAGCCTTGGCGGTAGTCATGAATGATGAGACGACTGAACTGGTAATGGATTCGGATGGGTCTTATCATATTACACATATGAGGGACTTCTTGTATGACTTTAAGGTTGTTGATTGTGGTTCGGTTCAGTTGGGTGATAACAGAACATGCACTATCAAAGGGACAAAAAAAGTGAAGATATAGTTGCATGATGGATCAAGCTTTATACCGGAAGATGTCTGGTATGTTCCAGGGTTAAAAAGAAGTTTGATTTCATTGGGTACTCTTGAAAAGGAGGGTTATACTGTGAAGATGCAGATGGGTAGAATCAAGGTGATCAAAGGTTGTCGGGTTATGATGACTGGGATTAAGAAAAAGAATTGTGTGTATACTTTGGAAGCAAAAGTGATGACTTTTGGTGTACAAAAGCATGGAGGCTCTAAATAAGTTGGGTTCAAACAACTTGGTCATAAACAAGTTGGGTTCAAACAACTTGTTCCTGGTGTTGAAACATGAGTCCATGGAGTACAGGATGAAAAACGTGTTTGGTTTGAGGTGGAACTGCAGGGAGCTCAAGGGAATCATAAAGCTGAGGTTTTTCAGGTTAGTAACGATGATGCTGCAGTGGCTCAAAGACGGTTGGAGGACAAGCAACTTGAAGAAAATACAAACACGGACTGCTTGGTAAAGGAGCAGGCAAAGGTACACCTTGGTATAAAGGTGGGGGCAAACATTACGGTAACCGGAGTACCTGGTCAAGAGGGTGCAGAGAGTAATGTTGCTGAAAAGAAGAAAGTGAAGGAGTCTATGGAAGCTAATCTAGGGAAACTACTGAAATACACTGCCTGGTCAACAAGGTGGTCCCCGGTTCGAGGCACAAGGAAAAGATGTTGAGTATCGGTTATGTGTAAGTGTTACTCCTAAGGTGGAAATTATTAGATATAGTATTCACTTTAACCAATATGTTAGGGGGTTTAGTGTAAAGTTAGCTCTAATTATAGCCATATTAGGTTTGTTGGGTTTCTTTATGTCCCAAGCCCATCCTCCCCCTCATCTCTATAAAAGGAGGTGAGGGGGTAGGGGTTTTGTACTTTATTCTTTCAACCTGTTTGTTCTCCCCCTCATCTTTATATAAGAAGGTAAGGGGGGAAGGATTTTTGTACTGCATTCTTTTCTTACCCAATAAATGTATAATATTGAGGGTTATAGTCTTGTGCATCTTTTTCTTCTTTTCTGTCATACATAATCTGCTGGGTTGTGTTCGTCTTCATGGTCGGATTTATTCCGCACTAGTAATCAGGTTGTAGGATGATCGAATCCTACAGTTTCCAATTGGACGGGCTTGTTTTGTGAGTATCCAAGTGAAAATTTAAGAAACTATTAATGAATTACGAACGACGTATCTGATTATTATGGCAAAAAATGTGTTACGCGTATAGTTACTTATTTAAGTCTACATATGCTTATAATCTACTTGAAAATAAGAACCTTCGTACATATACATGTTGTAGACGTAACAAGTCCTCGTGGTATGCTCCCTTTAACCTCTGTCACTACTCACACGACTATCCAGCACCTCTGACATTATTGATCCTTTCTGCCACCATAAGCCCTTGTGTCTTCCTTCTTAATTCCATGTCCCTTTTCAATAAGAAATATCTTTTTTCGTCATTCATCAATTATATATTTATTACTAGTTTTTTATCAGTGATGGAATTGAAGTCAATTTCATATCATAAGTACTATGGGATCATAAAACATTATGAGTTTTACTAACATCCATAAACCATGAGCACACACTCGACTACGTACTAAATTACCCAAACATAAAACAAATGGAAAAGAACCCCGACTTACTGAAGTGTAGGCATTTCCACTGGTTAATAATTAGCGAAATTGTATACATAGGGATAATGGCGTGATAAAGGGTCACATATGAAGCATCATTGATCTAACAATGTTTCACATATTATTTTAAATTATGGTGTCATTAAAATATGAGAAGAAACTATGGTGTAACTTTTAAACAAACTTTAAACTTTATACAGCCAAGAAGATAACAAAACTAAAAAGCACAATTACCTCATTAGAATACTCATATTGTACTCATGTGGAACACGTACCTAAGCATTAAATCAATTGTTGATCATTCAAAAGCATGTCATCATAACCGGTAACACGTAAGAACTGGTGTATGTTTATGTAATCCAATCTTTTAAATAGTTCCAGTTGATCATTTTATTGAATATTTACTTATTATATATAAGACGATTTGTCAAAGCTAATCCAGTTGGTAAAGGATGTATATTTTAAAAATCTCTTGTTTACAATATCTTGACTTTTTTAAATAGTTTCGGTTAGTTAACATGTAATTTGGTATCATGAAAATCAATATATGTACACACTATTTGTAAAACAAAGGATCATAATATAAGTTAGAGTGCATAACTTCTATGTTGTTTTTTAATGATATTGTTATCATTATGTTGTAATTTGAATATCCTACTTATTATTTAATATAAAAAAATATTAATAATTACAATTTTTATCCTAATTATGTATAAGCAATATTTTAAGCACCTGACTACCACATAGAGAATGGTCAGATTGATTAAGGAAGACAATAAAGACTGAACAAAAACTTAAAATGTGATGATTACCTGATTCATACAATTACTTTAAAGTCATCTTCTAATGACCTCTTTATATACTTTTGAAAGTTGAAGTGACTCCCAGGAGATAAATGAACCTACATATGAGAATCAATAAAATACAGCTAAATATGTTGATAAAAACGAATATAATCTTATCATAACCAATAACAGTTATAACACATTCAAATTCATGTCCATGTGCTAAGCATGACATTATTAACTAAGATCAAAGTAACATTTAACTATTAACGCTATAATCGATGAGTTATGTTGAACCATCAAGGCCAAACTTATATGAAAGACGAAAAATATACATTTACAATTAGGTGTTTAAAGTAACCAAAATTTTTATTTTGTTAACAATAACAATGGCACAAATTAAGTACCTGAAAATTCTTAAGGGTAAGAACAATGACATCCCTTAGATCCACCACTCTACTTTAACCCCGGAGATTGTACTACGACTAAAAGAAACATAGCAATGATAAAGCTTAATCTAACCAAAAGATCATATAAGAAATTGTGGAAAGTAAAACACATGAAAATATGGATTGAAAATTATGTAAAAAAACTCAAGATTACATTTACTGAATAATAATGAATTTGCATCAAATTTTAATGTAGTTAGCAAGTTCTTTCAAAAAGACGTACCCCAGTATCAGATATGCTATACCATTTATTAATATGAATCATCTTACAAATTTTAAGGCAAGACATAACCCGATAAAAAAAAGCTACCACGTTTGATTCATTGGGCAAACTACATGTATTTTTACATGTAACTACTAACTACTAACTACATTTACCTTACAAACCATCCTACAAGTATAGCCTTTTGTCAGCCTCATCAATGAATCAACACCCTCCAAAAGATAGATTTTCCGCATTCAGCCCTGCAAAGAACTTGGTTAAAAAAAACTTGATGTACTTCCATGTAAAATTGTGACGCAGACTAACCACCAAAAAATAAAAAAATAGTAAATGCATGAACATATATATCGAGTTATCAACTGCGGTGTTTTGATTAGCTTATATCTTGAGCTTATTGACTCCCTAAAACACGGAAAAGCTGATAAGCTCACTTCTTTCATAAACTTATTAAAGGTAATATTAGTGCTTATGTATGTAAAGTGTTGAGTACAGCGTCTGTATTGGCTTCCCCTACACGTAATGAGTAACAAAATAGTAAAATTGTAAAGCAGGTTATGTATAACTATTAAAAGGTCATATTTATTTCATTTATTTTTCAAGATGTTTTGCAGCCTTTCATAAGGGGTGTTTGGATGGCTGTTGTAGGGGGTGTTTGGATGGCTGCTGTAAGTCGGTCGATATGGACAGTTATCTCATGAGCAGGTTTTTGACCCGATACCAATGGACCATGATTAATCACTTCCTGCTCATAGAGATGTAAGTCAGTAAGCATATGTGTATAGCTATTAGAGATGGCAAATGGGTTCAAATAAAAACTTAACTAAAAAATAGGCCAAATGGGTCAAGCCAGTTAAATGGGTTGGAGTCATCCGATTTATTTTCAAATTTGGCAAAACATTCTGATTCATTATAGAAGGTTCAGATTATTATTGTTATAAAACAACTTTGTAATAAAACTGACAGAGTGCTTATTAATATATTTTAACATATAGAAATTTTGCTTGTGGTCCAGCTGAACATGACTCGATGATCTGCCACCGTACCTTCATATATAGCACGTTGAACGAATGCCCCCTTTGAGCCATCTGCATTACAAAGCAAAACATAAGTCTTCGAAAAAGTGAAAGGTTGAAATGAATATGAAGATAGTGGACCTGAGTCATGTTAGGTGCAAAAACCATGGCAATGTTTGGGCATTCATCTTATTTTGTTAGTCATGCTTGACCACATCAGCCATTAAATTTATGGCCCAATCAAGAAGTGTAGTGTGGGTATTTTGCCTCAAACCATTAGCCACAACAAATATACCCTAGTCATTGTAGATGAATACTCAAGGTACACCTGGGTATTTTGCCTCAAGAAAATAAGTGATGCAGCTGACTGTATCATGTATTTTATC
Source organism: Tanacetum coccineum (assembly GCA_026074375.1). NCBI lineage: Eukaryota > Viridiplantae > Streptophyta > Magnoliopsida > Asterales > Asteraceae > Tanacetum > Tanacetum coccineum. The sequence goes on along the minus strand of BQNB010104527.1, from coordinate 8,380 downwards.
AGAAAGATGGAAAACCTCAATGAAGTAAGGGTAAATGAGTTGAGAAGTGATAATGAAACAGAGTTCATAAATCACAAGCTAGAAGAATTCTGTAATGAAAAGGGTATATCTCAGAATTTCTCATCTCCCTGTACCTCTGAGCAAAATGGTGTAGCTGAAAGAAGAAACAGAACCCTGATAGAAGCAGCCAGAACTATGTTAAATAGTGCAAACCCCCCCCAAACAATTTTGGGAAGAGGCTGTCAACACTTCTTGCTACACTCAAAACAGATCCATCATAGTAAAAAGACATAGAAAGACAGCCTATGATGTCTTCAGAGGAAGATCTCCTGATATCAGCTACTTTCATGTGTTTGGGTGTCCTGTGCATATTCATAATCACAGAGACCACTTAGAAAAGTTTGATGAAAAGGCTGATGATGAATTCTTCCTTGGTTACTCTCTAGTGGCCAAAGCCTTCATGGTATTCAACATCAGAAGACAAGAAATGGAAGAAACTATTCATGTCACATTCAATGAAGATGATAAAGAAATTCTCAATCCAGCACAAAAGGGGATGCAATCAATTTCAATGAAAATAGATCCCTCCTCATAATACAAACTCATAATTAAAAGAGTCCCAAAGTCTCAAAATTTAAGAGGACTGGATAATCACACCCAATCTTCTTAGGGGCAGCGAATGACGATCCTTCACTTCATTACAAATTCACCTTTTCAACTAACAAATTTATGCAGGTACAAGACTAAAACATTCAGGAGGAGGTGAAGGAGTCTGGTTTGGAATCTATAGAGGATGTCACTTTTGATCAGATCATGTATGAAATTGATCAAAAGAATAAGGCTGCTGAAAAGCCCGAGAGCTCATTTAACACAAAGTCAGAGATTAAAATAATCAAGAGATTTCAGCCAACACAACCTGATGATGACGCTCAATTCACATTTTTGGGTGTTGAACCATATCACTTTGAATATGATCACACTAATTCAACAAAGCTTGGTGACTCTGACTATGACTCTGTCTTTGGACTTCGTTTCATGCCTGATGATGACCTAGTCCTCTAACAGGCTTTGAGACCCTAGAATTTGCTGATAATGACTCTCATGAAGGTACTGCTAAAACCTTCAATGCTTCCGTTGATATGCCAGCTCAGTCAGACCCCCTTGGTCATCTTCATGAAGAGTTGCGCATACTTAACACCAAGGTTGATCAGCTAGAGTCCCGCATCTCCAAGAAAGTAACTTATGATGTTCAATCCTATGTACCTTCAATTGTTGTTGATGCTCTCAAAGCCAATTTGCCTCATCTCCTATCAGAGGCTCTGAAAAACACTCTTCCTCGGTTGATTAAGGATTCCATCAAGCAATCTGTTTCGGAATCCATTGAAGACAAATTACCATTGTTTGATGCACAGGTTCAACAAACCTTACAAGATCAGCTCCCCAACATTTTTCTCAAACCAATGAACAAAGAATTCAATGAATTCAACACTATGGAGAGTCATAGGTTTATTACCCTTCAGTAGGATCTGAGCAAAGTAATTAAAACTAAGCTGGGGGTGTCAATCAGAAACAAGGTCCGCAAGGAGATGCAGGCAGTTTCTGACAAACTAGCATCAGTTCAGTTCACTGTGGCCACAAACTCCCAACATGTTCAGGATCTCAAGAGTATGTATAAGGACATGGTTTTCCTCCTCGAAGCAGCAAAAGTCTTTAAAAAGGATAATGCTGAGAGGGAGAAATGGGAGAAAAAAACTCTGAAACAGCAACTAAAGGGAGTTGACACTATGGCCAATGCTCAGGGGGAGCAACCACCAGCTCAGGAGTTAATGAATGTAGAACAAGCCCCTCCTGTTAATGAAGAATGTTCTCTGGTTCTTCATGCATCAGTGGAAAAGAGTTCAGAGGAAAACACCTCAAAGAAGATTGTGTCAGATGATGAACCTCCGGTGAAGAAATTAAAATTCTTAATTCCAACATCATCAATTCTATCACTAACTCCTTTGAACTCAATAATGCCTGAACCTATCTAAAAGCTTGATGTTTGACAATGGAACAACTGAAGATCTTTCCAAGACTACTTCATCCATCTTCTCACCTTCTCCTCCAAGAGAGCCAACTCCTCCTAGAGATGAATCTAAAGGGAAAGGTATTGCAATTGAATAACCATTTAAGGACATCATGCCCTTTATGGAAGAAGGAGATTCAGTTCCCAAAATACCAAGCTTTAAGTCTTTTGTCATCCCAGATGAGCAGCTGACTAATGAGGATGTCATGGCGCAGGTTAAGAAAATAAAAAGATTAGTTGATCTCAATGCTGAGAAAGAGAAGTCTGAGAAGTCATTGCAGAAAATCATAAACCCTGCTACAATCAGGGCTCAGGCTCAGAAGATGGCTGAGTATGATGCCAAAAGGAAAAATATGTTAGATGAATACAATCATCAGATCTCTCATAGGATTGATCAATTGCCAGTCACAAAGATCAGCTACAGAGTAAACTTTTTCAAGGAAGCTTCTATGAGGATCATCAGAGGCAATGACCCACTGAACCTCACTATTTATGACAAGTTCAGATTAAAGACACTAGGTTTAGTGAATGGCTTAAAGTACACGCTCTGGCATCCAAGTCAAAAGACAAGTCAAATGATTTACTACTTCAAAGCCTTAAAGCCAAATTCGAGTGGGTCATAACTCAAGCAAAGAAGCTAGGCGTTCCACCTTTACCTGAACTATCAACCTTTGGAATCTCAGTAGATGACACGAAAAGAAAAAGAAGCTCGGAGATCCTACAGGAAGTATTTGTGAAAGAAAATGTAGTGGTTGATAGGATGCATAGGAATATAATTCCTCCTCCAGGGGTTGAAGGCAGATAAAGGCTGGTCATCAGAGAGCCTGAATCAGGGATCTTCTACTATAACGGTAAATTTGACTTAGCTTTTCAAAGAGAAGAAGAATTCCATCTAGCCACCACTGCTCAACTGATCAGACTACATGATGTCATTCAAAAAGGTACTCTAGAGACAGAAGAAATGTTTAAGAAAATAGGGCCGACAATAGAAGCTAGGGATGATGTTGATCAGGCTAGGAAAATTGTACAAGATAACTTAGACGGCTTGGGCCAAGACATGTAATGAATTAATAGTTATTTTTGTCCTTTCCTCTGTTAAATTATTTGTAAGAAGAAGTTGTGTCTTACTTACTTTAATTTTTTACTTAGCTTAATTTATATTCAAATAGGGGGAGATTGTTGTGTCGATTTAGAGCCCAATGATCTGTGCTTAGATTTAAACAGAAATTAGGCTAAGTATTAAAAGGCCCGCTGATAGATAGCAGTGGGTATTGAAGGACTCGCTGAGTGCAAAGCCTCAGCGAGCAACCTCAGACGTATTCAAGTCAAAGACATCGTCAAGAAAGTCGAAGATCACTTGAAGACATACTCGTCAGCTGGGATGGATACCAGTTGGTATGTAGAAGGAATACGTTGTGTTCTAAGAAGAGTCAGAGGTGACAATACTCTGACTATCATGTTACCCTTTGAAGAAGAACAAGCTGAGTTTAAGTAGTTCTCTGAAGTTTAGGCGGAAAACTCTAATAACTTGTCATGGCGGGACAAAAGGGTATTTGAGTTAAAACATGTACCAAGTACGAAGTTGGTAAAAATAGTGAACAGTTGGCAGAATTGTTCACTAAAGTATGGGCGGGTAGTTTCCAAGAATAGACGTGCATTAAATACCTCGTACGTCATCTACTAGATTCTTGACACGTTGCAACTAGCCCCACTAAGGAAGCAACCTCGTACTAGTATAAATAGATAATGTTGTAAGGAGTAAATGCTATCGCTTTTATTGTTGTATTTATTATAGGCATTTACTCCTTTGTCGAACTTAGAAGGTAGACCTCTGATCCACTTAGCTGGTCTATATAAGTTCGCTTGTAAACTTGATACTCTATCAAGTTTACTTGTTCAAAGGGTAATCTTACATTGCCATTCAACTTGTGCGATCCATAGCACATTATAATACTTGATTCTTATCAATAAAGCATTACATGATTGAAAAGTTATTACTTATGTTATTTACATTAGATAAGTGTTATATTCCATATAGACGTATGAATTGGAACTTTCAATGACCAATTCACTAGATTTGAGCTCACTATTACACAAACTAAAACCTAATGAAGCCTTCCCTTATTAAGAAGGTTGACGTGGTCATCTTAAAGTTATTTAACTAAAATTATTGTAAGCTATTATCAGCTATATGAAGAAATAATCGAGAAAAATGATCAGCTATATGAAGAAATAATCGAGAAAATTTATCACCCGAGGGAAAACAAGTTAACATGGCTCCAGATTAATTTGCAACAATCCTACTCATTCATGACGCTTCAAGAATAAATTCAATTGGAACGTTGTGATTGGCATTGTTTTAATTATAGTTGTCTCAATTAACAAATAAAATTCATAACCTATAACACTATCTCAAGCCATGCATGGTTGGCACCAAAAAACCTAGTCGCATTTATCTTTCAGTTTTTGTCTTTGTTAATCCATAGTCGTTTTTTAGTTGATGTGCAAATAAGATAAGGTGCAAATGACCGTATCTGCTTTGATTGACGACATGTTAAACCACTAAGCCAAACATAAGTCATTACTTGCAAGCAAGGTTATAAATAACGTGAGGCGTGACGTGGCGGCATGATCAAGCCTCATACCTTAGCGGCTATGACGTAGCCTTTGCGTTTTTAAGACGTGGCTTAAGGCGGCCTAAAATATGAAAATATTTATATATTTATATCATATTTCATATATATTGAGTTTATATAAAGCGTTATGCATATCAATAAAGTTAAGAAACTATCCTTACATGTAATATTCTTCATTTTGAAAAAAAAAATCATCGGAGTTGAATCTAAAAGGCTCGCCACGCCTCACGCCTTAGCGCGCCTTTTCACGTCTCATCTCATGTCACGCCTAGAGTTGACGCTTTGGTCTATTTCGTAACGTGAAGACCACGCCTCACGCCTTAGCGACGCCTTTGCGCCTTTTAGAACATTGCTTGCAAGTCTCTTAGATGAATAATATTGGGCAGAAATAGAATGGGTTGAAAGAAATGGGTCAAAAAGCCCTTGCTGCACTTAAATTACCTGCATGCAATGCCCAACTCTGGGGCACAAAGCCCATTTGAGCCCATTTTCTTTGTTAATGTTTGGTTCTAACCAAAGCTATCAAGATCGCGAGTAAACTCGTAAGATCTTACGTGTTTACTAGCTAAGATCGTGTAAGATCGGCATAGGATCGCATCTGGGGTGGGATCGTATGTAAGATCGTGGGATCGCACGTAAACTCGTAAGATCGTCACGCTGTCCGAGTTCACCTATTTCTGTTTTTTTCATTTTTTTATATTTTAAGTCCATCTCACTTGCTTAGGCCCAAAAACAAATGAGCTTTACTAATGTCTAATAAGTCAACCATTGATGTTTAATTTTCTAGACCTGATTATAGTTTATACCTAGGGGTGTTTGTTTCTGCTTGTATGTGGGTTTATAAGCTTATTTGAGTTCGGCTTATATCTCATAAGCCCCAATTTTCTAGCTTTTTTTGAGACTTATGAGAGTTTATCATACCGTAATAAACTTATATAAGCCCACAAGTCTCAAAATAAGCGAGAAAATTGAAGCTTATGAAATATAAGCCGAAATCAAAATAATCTGAAAAATTGTGTTTTACTTCTACTTTGGTGTCTCAAATTTGACATATTTAAGAAGATACTATAAGAATTTATCTTTGATGTTGTGTAGGAATGAAAACAGTTTAACTCGTTTATCCTTTGTTTATAAAACATGAAAATTGGTAGGATCTTACGATCTCGGTCTGATCTAACGATCTCGATCTTGCAAAGACGAAAACGATCCCAGGTGGGATTGCGATCTTGAAAGCCTTGGTTCTAACTATATAGCCTTCTCCTAATTATATAACTATAATTTTACTACATTCGTTCTAATTTAAATGTCTAGTTTGACTTTTTAGAGTCAATCTGGTTTAACTTTGACTTTAATTATATCATAATATTTGATGAAAAATATATGAATGGATTGTGTTTTAATTGTATTTTCATTGATATAATTTTCATCAAGTATTATACTCGTATATAGTTGACAAAAAAAGAATTTAAAAAGTAAAACTTACTAACATTTATTTTGAAACTGAAGAAGTAATATATTTTACCATTAAAGTGGATATTTAGTGTCATTACTATATCATTTTGCACATTAAAAATCATTTAGTAACATATCGATCGAATCCATCTAATAACAATATACTTTTTAAACGGGAGATGATTTGCACACTCCACAATTTGATTGACACACTCAAAAAATGTGCGTTATGCCTATTATATCTCTAACTAGTCGGGTACCCGCGCAATGCGGCGGCGGATACCCGGTAACTAAATATAGTGGCGAGCAAACGTTATTCATTTATATGTTTTTTCTAGCATAACTTTACAAAATAATGACAAATTTTAATTAAAATAACTATTAACCATACCGATGTAACTATTTCAAATCCTAATAACATAATGTTCAAATTAAAGAGAGTAACATAAGAACTTAAAGACATAAATTAAAGATAAACGTCAATATAAATAAAATGTAATAGACATTGAAAAATATAACTCGTTAACAATATAATAATCGACTAAAATAATTAAGAACCTAATTGTTTACAAAAAAATATATTTTAACTTAATGATTGATGAAGATTCGACTTATCGAATGATGTAAGCCATAATGTTAGAACCCATTGAAGTTATAAATTTTTGGATTAAAATTTTGAAATGAATTATCAATGTCAATTATGTATATATAGAATTCACAAACCAACTTTTTTATATATAAAACAGTAGAGATACATACTATTAAATAAACGGTTTCAACATTAAATGTTTGTAACCACCTTGACCTTCAACATTAACTTAGGCTGGACGGAGTGGAGGTGAGTTTGGCAAAACTCACCTAGGTGACTTATGAAGTCACACGTGAGTGCCATCCCACCCCCAAAACTCACCTAGGTGACTTCCACTATCATGGTGAGTTTCACCCATTTTTGTCACACTTCGGTGAGAAACTCACATATGTGAGTTTGATAAATGGTGGGTCCCCTCTCTTTATATATATTGTATTTTAATTAGTTGTGAGTGTATGTGGGTATATAGTGGGGTATATTTTATATAAAGTGGGTATTTTAATAAAAGGTGAGTTTTAGTGGTAAGGTGAGTTCTTATTACAGTTGAAAGGTGAGTTGTAAGGTGAGTTTTATTTGGAGAGAAAAAGATGATGTGGCGCTGACGTGTCAGGTGGGTTTACCACCACCACTCCATCCAGCCTTAAAGACCATGATTATGGTCATATAACCATTATGAATTCATGGAGGAGGTTATGAGATTAATTGTCCGATTAATGCTCAAAACTACTTTTAACCATGAGTTACAAACTCTTTTAAATGAGCTATTATTAACACATGCTAGTTAAAAGACGTATACATTAAATCTGATGTGAACTTTAAAATGTTTATGGTGAACATTGACTAATAAATTTATATCTTTCCCAAACAAGAAATGTTTTGGTCCTTTAAAAATTTTAAGACTTCTAAAATTTAATCACAGGAGTACCCGCCACTGCAACGTCGACGGGTAACCTGTGACTATATTTTGCGACGAATAAATGTTATCCGGTTAAACGATTTTCTAACAACTGTCAAAAAATTAGATCTACAAAATAAAATCTATAGATCTATAAAAGAATTATAGAAATCAAAGTGCATAACATTTATGTACTAAATATTAAATTCTCAAATTGTAAAATATAAATCAACATGACTAACAAACCATGTTTATTTGTATAAATCGTCAAATTGGATTTTATAATTTCATAGTACAAAAGTTAAGAACCATTTGAACTTTTATTAAAGCCCGTTATAGGTTCATTGGTATTTAAATAAATAAATAAAAGGAAATGAAAGAAAAAAAGGACAAAAACAGTTGAAAATAATAAATTAAATGTGTTACACTTAATAAAATTTCCTTTTTCTTTAAGTTCGTCTTCTCCACTGAAGTCACCCCAACCAGTCAACCACAAACTATGGCAGACAGTGGATAATTATATTCGCATCAAAAATCAATTTCGAAAGCAAAAGTAAGTTTCTATCAGATGAAATCATCACAAAACCTCTCTATATTGATGCCCCTATTTTTTTATGCCTTGGGCCGTCGCCCACCTCGCCCACACCTATGGCTGACCTCTCGTGAGTAGCAACATTAGCAATGGAAGCGGCCAAAAGCAAACATAAGAGTATGATTCTGAAAGCCAATAAGCAAACTGAGCT
>BQNB010104526.1:0-20784 GCA_026074375.1 Tanacetum coccineum | reverse complement strand
TAGTAAATCATATAGTAATGTCATGTACATGTTTTGTCTCATCTTATGCCTCGGGCCCGAGGTCTGACCAGGTAACTCGATTTAAGTCCACCAAAAAAGAACGTGTAAATTGACATAGATCTGACCTATGAAAAAATTTGCAATGGGTTGGAAAGGCCCTTAGGTCTGACCAGATAGGTCAATCCAAGTGTACGTGTTCTTAGTTTGGTTGACATAGACTTAAAATATCACATAAGGGTATACACATACGTTTATAAAAATATGTGTCAAAAATGTGTACAAAGAAGCATGCAAAACATCTTTGTATCACTAGTTAAGAAAAACATTTTGTAAACTTTAGTTTTTAGATATGCTAATATCGCAGGAAAACATTAAAAATTAACCAAACCCTATATTGTACTCTTACATGTGTCGAAGACACAAGTTCTTCCATTAATTGCCTCATATTCTGAAGCATGTAGTGGCGCGAGAAAAGATTAAAGGTCAGTTAAACCTTAGATCTCCACTAAAGCCATGATCAATAAAGCCATGGTCAGTAGCGATTCATCATTGATAAGAGCATAAAAACTTTAAGTTTCCAAGAAAACAAGTTTCATAGTTTTATGTCCGTATTTATTTGTCCAAAAACAAGTTTTACAAATAACACATAGCATGTCACAAGGAGTTAATAATTATGTGTGTAATTTAACAGACAAAATTAAACCAAGATTCAAGTAAGTTGGTCGTGGGAAGTCACGTTTCTAAGCGCAACATTATAGATAACTACACCCAGATGACACATAAACTCTCAAGAATCTTTCGGTTTAAATAAAACAAGTTTTACTTTACGTATTAGTCTGTTTAGAGTTTCAAAAAGTCTTTTGCCAATATTAACTAGTCACATTGAATATTACATATAAGCAAATAAACAGACAGAAAGAGAGGATGAGGTGAAGACAGACTCTATATTGAAAGCAGTAAATCACATAATTCATCGAGTTCTCATAAGAGTCTTCCCCAAATGAAGAACCAAAAGACTCTCACTAGATTTTCTGCTAAAGTACCTAGATCGCCACATCCATCATATAATATGATTGCGTGAGTCTTAAGGCCGAGAAAAAGAAAAGAATAATAAAACTTAATTAACTTTTAATTTTAAATCTTATTCTTTTTCAATCTATATTAGCTAGTAATAATACCAAGATTCTAGGTTTTATTTATTCTTTATGGCAAGAATTGCATATTGTTGCCATAATTTTTGGTAAAAACAATAAATAAAAGTTTTTTATGCGGATCTAGCGTGTTTTATAAGTGTGTAACCCATAACACCAAACAAGGTTGACTCGTGATGCCACTGTTGGGATTTAACAACTAGAAAACCATGTTTACTACGAGTATGCAGCGGATGGATCTAGTTTGACATCAAAGATTAACACACAAATAAGGTAAGTAAAACTAACCATTATGTTTAATGACAAAATTCAATAAAAGAGAATCTTGATCTTGAATCTTAGTGATTACGTTACCACCTCTACGGTTGCTCACACAACACGTCAAACAAATATGCCAAGATGCTAGTCTTTACTTCATGTCTCAAACACCAAGTGGAATCCCTTTTGTTTATTGAATCAAAAATCACAAACAACCATTGGTAGTTAGAATCGAATTCAATAAACCCCAATTAGGGTTTTATCAAAATCGGTTGAACCAAAAATTAAGAAAACAAAACCCTAAGTTGGTTTCTAATAGTTGTCGACTTGGAGAACTTGTAAACCAAATCCCTTGACTATCTTGAGCTTATAATCGAGCTTGTGGGAAATCAAATCGCACCAAAAACCTTATGAAGGTTTTACCGAAAATCAAAGCAAGGAAAGAAAAGAAATCAAAAAACCCTTTTAGGGTTTTAGTCGCTTTGTTTTTGGGAGAGATGAGTGAACCGAAAATCAATTTAGGTTTTTATGGTTTTAAATGAATGAATTGTGAGCTAGGATGTGAGTGTTTATATAGGCACTCAATCCTAGGAATAAATCATTCACAAGAAGTTAACTACCTGCCAAGGTATAAACTACGATACTAATGGAGTTATTACTGTCAGTACAAACTTTAGTACTGCCAGAGTAGTTAATAATCATAGAAGAAGATTAGTACTGCTGATGCGAAGCTGCTGACTTGGAGATAAGGATGCCCAAAGTGAAAAAGTAACGGAATGTATATCTATTTATATTTGTATTTCGATTGTAACAACTTGCCAAATAGTCGGCATTAATCTTGTATAGGGACTCCTTGTTTGTATAAAAGGAGATCCTAGTTTAAGGTTTTAAATAGTTGCTCTATGCTTCAAGAGATTTAGATACCAATTTCAGGAAAGAATAGCTTCAAGGTTTCTGTAACCCTAGTTAATACAAGAGTACTCGTAATTATTTTCTAATAATATTGAAGCAGTTTGTGTTTTATTCATCTGTTCTTTGGTTGAATACTGTTCCATTGATAATTACCTTAGAAGTATTCAAGTGAGATTCGCATACACTTTGGGTATACAAACAAGCTCTCAAACCATTGTTATTTTGGAATTCATCCCAATAGGTAACAAACATTTCCAGTAAAGAATGATCAAAGGCGTGGGATGCAACAAGTGTATCAGAGCCTGATGCTTTGAGAAACTTTGATCTACGTGATAACGAAGTTGCGAAAATTCTTTTGTAACAATGCGTTGGCAAAAGGCTTCCAAGCTCAATATGGAGTAGTATAAGTGTGGGAAAATCAGGATCAAGCAGTACTTGTAGATCAAGTGTGCTTAGTGCATTATAGGAGGTATTAGAAATGGAAATTCCGTGTGGTAGCTATTTGTGCTGGGGGGGGTGGGGCCCTGCTACAGCACCCAAGAATCTGGCTTTTATCAACGCCTGAAGTATGATTGTGCCCTCTACCTACTGAAGAAAAAAGATTTGCAAAGAATGATGTAAGGCTCGAAAGTCTTTTTCTGACTCATGGCACTGCTATGAGCATTCTAATTTACCTTTAACCTAGTATGTTAATGCTCAATTAATTGTTTGCTGCCATTAAATCTAGATTTGGAGGGAATGAAGTAACAAAGAGGATCAAAGGCCCTAAAGAAGCAACAGTTGAAACTTAATGTTCAGGCTAGAATCACTTGATTCTATCTTAATAGGCTTCCAAAAGCTTTGTTAGTAGATTGGTAATTTGGGTTAGATACTCCTCCTGAGTTTTAAATGTTAATTTTTAAAGAGCCTTACCTTTGTGTGGGATTCTGTGGTTGTCTGGATGAAAAACTCGATTTGATACTATGGGATGGATGATTTTTTCATTCCCCCCCCCCATCAACAATTTTAAAATTGTGAACAAAAGATTAAGATGATATATCTGGTGCTCATCAAATGAGAAATGAACTTGGCATTTCATAACCATAATGTACAAGACAATATTAATAATTTATTATTGTTAATTCCTGAGTGCTACTTGTACCACAAAGTTATACTGCAAGTACTGATCTGAAACTAGTACTGCTAGTTTAGTGATGCCATAAGTATATGACTTTTGTTACTACTTCTAACAACAAGGGTCTTAACTAGTTCATGAGATCTTGAGCAACTTCATGATGATGATTTGAAGAATAGATCTAAAGTGGAATATGGCTCTACTGAGCATAAAGGGCAAGAAATTTCTATCAGAGAACTGGAAGAAGCATCTTATTGATGGATAGCTAAAGTACTGCTGGTTATGATAAATCAAAGGCGGGCTAGATGTTTCAATGCCAGAAAATAGGATATTTTGCCAGGAGAATGCAGAGCACCAAAAGAAGTAAAGCAACAGACAATTTGAGATCAAGCGTGGCTCATCAACGGCATTAAGGATTTGATGATGCCTTTAAAAAAGCATGTGCTGCTATAGATGTGCTGGATTTGATTGGAGTGGACTTGGCAGAGGAAGAAATTCAAGGCAAACATGGCTTCTCATGACTTCTTAGATTGCCCTAAAGTATTAAATGATACATCCTTGTTCTAAATCTGTTTGCAAAATTTGAAGCTCTAAAAGAAACAGTTGATGATTTACTAGTTAAAATTAGTATGATACTGCTTTAATGCTATCTAATACAAAGAGGTTTATATTTTTAGAAGGGCAAATTCTATAATATAAAGAATCTTAAAGTTTTTTTTTCTAGACGGACAATTGCTTTGCTTAAAGAAGTGTAGGGCTCACAAAGAGTATCTAATGGGATAATTAAGATGAACTTGAATGAAAAGATTAAGAAGTAAATGAGGTTTTGAGTTTAAATTGCAAAGTTGAAAAATCATCAAAGACTAGATCAGTTGTTAGCAAGTCAGATAACTGACAAAGGCAATAAGGTTTTTGGGTATATGTTGGTACCCTCAACCTACATCTTTGATTTAATAGACAACATCTTGATTATTATTTTATTTAAGTCTACAAAATTCAAACAACTGAGGTAAAATGGTATGTGTCCTAGGGATCAAGAGTAAGCATCACTGGTGTGATAAAGAGTTAGAACATTTAAGGAGCATCTTGATGATCTTTAAATTTAAAACAATAAAGAACTACTTCTAGCTTGTTATAGTTTCACTTAAGGTAGACAAAGATGGTTAGGAAAGTTTTTTGTTCCTTATAATCAAGTTAATAAGTTAGTAAGCAACTAAGAAAGGTAGAGAGGATAATGAGTGATCCATTCATGAGATTAGGGTGATAGATGATGAGGATGATGTTGAGTCTATCCCTATGTTGAAAGAAAACTGTTTATAACCTATACTTACTAAGACAGGTTGTTAACCTGAAAACACCAGTTGGAGGTTAAGTTAGTATGACAGAAATGTATAGGTCACAAGACCTAGACGGGAAACAAACGAAATTGGATATGGTCAAAATCCCAATCATTAGGATGTAACTTTGTTTTTAATAACAAGGCATGTTTTATCTGTGGAAGTTTTGAGCACATTCAATACAGTTGTCCTAATGTTCACAAATGTATGGTTCCAAGAGCAGTCTTAATGAAGACTGGCCTAAAAACTGTTAATAATGAAAAGGGCCTTGTTTATATTGTTAGGTTTGTTAACACTGCCAGACTTTAGTTCTTGCTAGGATCTTTTTATACTGTTAGCCTCTTATACTGCTCACCCAAAATCACAGTCATTGTGTAGACTAAGGACACATTTCAAATCAAGCACAATCAACTGTTCAAAGGCCACTTTACAATGAGAATCTATTTAACAAAAAGGTTCATAATCAAATGTTAATACTGATCTATACAAACTGTTAACTACTGGTTACGAGTGGGACAAAATGTTAATACTGTCAGGGCAAGGGGATTTAATGCTGTTAAGCCCTCAGCATGTTGGGTTTGGAAACCCAGTTACAACCTAATGGAGATCACTAGGTTTCTACAAAATTTAATCTACATTGTGCATGAGGGCAGATCCAAGGTCATGTTTGGCTTGGGTCCCAAAGATAACTAACTTTCATAAGTTTTTGTTGTGTAGAGCAAATCACAAAGCTATAATGGATAAGGTATTTGTTGGATAGTGGATGCTCAAGGTAATGTCGGGAAACATAGCCCATCTTTCAGATTTAAAGAATTTTGATGGAATCTTTTGAGGTATGTTTATGTTACTTTGGTGGAGGAGCAATTGGGGCAGAGCACAGAGTTCTGTAAAGGTTATTATTAAAACTGATAAATTAATTTTGATGATGTATTCCTTTTGTCAAAAGAAGTTAAAGTACAACCTCTTTAGTATCTCACAGATGTGTAGTCAAAAAGAACTAGTTCTTTTTTACTGATCTGAATGTCTTTGTTATCTCTATTTGTAGTGCCTGTGAAAATCAAATACTTCTTCAAATTCCTAGACAGGACTAACATCGTACAAGATTTGATATGAAAAACTAGTTCCTAAAGATGGTTTAACCTTGTCTATGTGCAAAAGCTAATCTAAGGACATCAATGTGTTGGCATGTGAGGCTGGTTCATGTCAATTTAAAAATATTAATAAACTTGTAGAAAACTTGTAAGACGATTTGCCTTTAAAAAGATTTGAGAATGACCACACTTGTTGTTGCTTGTCTAAGGCAAGCACACAGCAGCCATACTTATAAGACAACGATCCTTTGTCCCATTACTAAGCCATTGTTTATGCTGCACTGGATATTTTTGGTCCCAACTATGTTGTTAGTTAGTCTATAATGATAAAAATACTTGCTGGTAGTTAAGCTGAGATTATAGTAGATTTTCATGGCGTTTTCTTTTAAGAAAATAGGATTGAAACAAGTGAGATCCTAAAAACTTTATAAAGAGGTAGAAAACCTAGTTGGATAAGAAAGTTTAAATTAATCAGAAGTGATAATGGGACAGAGTTTTAAACAAAGTGAATGGATGAGTTTGTAGGGAAAAGGTATCAAAGAGATATAGTGTAGCAAGGACACCTCAGCAAATGGTGTAGCTGAAAGCAGAATAGGACTTTAATTGAGGCTGCTAGATACAATGTTAGCTGACTTAAGTTACTACACACATTTTGCGGCGCAGAAAGTTGTTTCTACTGCTTTTCTATGTACAGAATAGGGTCTTACTTAGTCTAAGCCTCATAACATGATCGTATGACTCTTTAGAGGTTATTAACTATATAGGCTTCATGAAACCATTTGAATGTCATGTTACTATTCTCAATACCGTTAGATAAGTGGGCAAGTTTGATGGAAAAAGGTGATGAAGAGAAGATTCTTTGTTGGATAATCCTTTAAGTAGCAAAGTTTAGGGTTCTATAACATTAGAACAGAAAAGTTCAGGAAACTTGCATTTGGGTTCTTAGAGAATAAGCCTATGATAGCAAAGAAATGCTCCAAAGTGCATGTTGGATTTGATTCTCTAACCAATCAATGCGCTAATTAATGTAACCAGTGGTCTGCCAAGTTTAAGGACTTTTTCTAATGATTTTGCAGGTATACAAGGAGTTTTTGAGTCTAGCACATCTTCTCAAGATCAAGATTGGATTTGCAATGCCAATTGGTAAAGTGATGCTTGTCTATTATTTTGGTGATGCTTCACCAATATATTGTTGATGATGTCCTCAAATAGAAGATCAGCAAATATAATTACATGATGGAATATTGATAATTACAGAAGGTTAATGATTGGGTAGCAATCTTCAGGAATAATGGTACTGCTGCATCAACAGCTTAATAATGCTACGGCCAGACCAGTTTAGATATGCGTAGTAGAGAAAGTTAGTTAATGCTCTTTTTCTTGAAGTTAATACTGTACTCGAAGACTTGGTTTTTTAGATCTTGTTCTTGCATTCTGAAAGACTACATATGGAGGACCTAAGAAATTAAATGGGAAAATACTCCTCAATCTTATGAAGTCCCTACAACTCCTCATACAAGAATTCACAAAGATCCACCAATTTTTGCATCTTATACATTTGTGATAGGTGATGTGTAGTCATCTGTTCAGACAAGAAGGATGAAATCTACTCTAAAAGATTTCTTAGTGCTATCTATGAAGGGAAGTCTCATCAGGATCTTCATACATGTCTTTTTGTTTGTTTCCTCTCTCAAGAAGAACCAAAAAGAATTTCTTAAGCTTTTAGAGATCCAGCATGGGTAGAAGCAATACAGGAGGAACTTCTTCAGTTCAAACTGCAAAAGGTCTAGGATTTCTTATAGATATTACCCAAAGTCATAGAGCATTCGTACAAAGGTGGGTCTACAGACTCAAGGAATTACTGAAAGAGGAGCTTGTCATCATAAACAAAGCAAGCTTGTTGGCTCAAGGACATAACAAGAAGAAGGCATAGACTATGATGAACGTCTTCTAAACCTGTGGCTCTAGCAATAGAGGCCAATCTACGAATATCACTGGCTTCTTGCTTTAGCTTTTATGGGTTTTTATGGTCTACCAAAATGGATGTCAAAAGTGCCTTCTGTATGGTTAGATTGAAGAGGAGGTTTATGTATTTATGTCAAACTCACAGGGTTTGAAGATCCTGACCCATCCTAATAAAGTTACAAGGTAGTGAATAGACACTATATAGGACTTCTCATCAAGGCACCAAAGAGCTTGGTATGACACTTTGGCCACTTATCTTTGAGCAATAGATTTCAAAGAGGAAAATTAACCAAACGTTGCTTCATCAACAAGACATAAGGGACCATATCTTGTATATGTTCAATTCTATGTTAGATGTTTTCTTTAGAGATCTAAAAGAAGGAATTATGTGTAAGGAGTGAGAAGCTATGAAGGATAATATTTCAAATGAGTCTATGGAGAACTCACGCTTCTTTTTGGATTACAGGGTCCACAGAAACTGGAAATGCATCTTTATATCAGGTCAAATCTGATCAAATATGTCCAGAGATTGAAAAAGTTCAACTACTCAGATGTGAAGTTGCCTTCTCTACCTCAAAAGATTTGAAAATGCCTTTGGTTCAATTGGAGATGATGTTGATGTTGAAGTTGATGAACATCTTTATAGATCTAATGATGGTTCTTTGAATCTTTGTATCCTTACAGCATCCCAGGCCATATTCATGTTGCAATCATGTGCATGTGCTGGTTTAAGTTTCTACCAAAGAAATCCATCTCGTAGCTGTCAAAAGATCATTAGTTACCTTAGAGGCAAACCTTCATAAGGCCTTTGGTATTCTAAGGATTCTCCATTGGAATTAGTTGCTTACACTGATAGTGACTCATGCTTCGAGCTACACAAGAATAGGATTCAAACGGATGTTGTTAGTTTTTTGGGTAACAGAAATGATCTTTGGCAATGCAAGAAACAATATGTAGTGTGCACTTACTTCAATGAAGCTGAATATGTGGCTGCTGCAAAGTTATGTGGACAGGTTCTTTTGATCCAAACCAACTGATAGATTATGGGTACAATTTCATGGATATGTTATTTACATTGATAATACTATTAGTTACTATCTGTATATAGAAAAAATCCTTGTTCACATTCTAAAACGAAAACATATAGAGGATTAGGATCATTTTATAAGAATTGCAAATGCCTAAATGTTGATTCAATTGGCCTATAATTGAATCAACATAATGTAGCAGATCTTCTTCAAAAGGATTGGATGCTGGTAGATTTCAGTACTTTGCGTCTCCAAGTATTGGAATGCTCAATCCCTAATGCCCCAATCTCTTGTTTGTTTTTCGTAATGTTTTGTTCAGTTGCTACTGTTAAGTCTGTTAAAATAATACTGCTAGTTTATAATAGTATGCCTAGTTTTCATTTAAAACTTGTTTGTCAAAACTGTTGCTTATAGTTAGTATGCCTAGTTATTTTTGTGTTCTTATTGTTATCTGTTAGAGTAGCATTTCTATACTAGCCTGGTCAAGAACAAATGGTTAGTTTTTGTTTCTTGGTTTCGTGCTAACTCTTTCAGGATAAGCGATGAAATGTGAAATTGGTTACTCAATGGTTCATTATTTGAGGGGAGGAATGTTGATTGTTCTTAAAGTGTTGGTTGTAACACCACACAACAAATGGTCATCAGTTCACCATGTCTCATAGACAACAAAGAATTGACTAGTCCAGAGCAAACGGCTCCTGGTAAAGACTTCTCAATCGTTGATAGTTGATAATTGATGTTACTCAAAACTATGTGGTCATCAATGCACCATGTTTTTACAATGAAGCGCATTGGATAGTCCCAAGCAATACGGGCTCTGGTAAAGACTATCAAATAGCTCAATGGCTGTAGTTGCCAATACACTATACTTTGTGTGCATTGTGAGCCAAAAAGAATAGAGAGATTTTGTGAGCTTAAAAACAGAAAGAGAGTTGTGTGAAAAACAGACAGAGTGAAAAGTGAGCCAAAAAATTAGAGATTTAAATGTTGAGCTTAAAAACAGAAAGAGAGATTATGTGAGTTATTTTGAGTATTACAAAACTTTGGTGTTTTTATTACTTACTGCTTTTGGGTTGGAGAAGTTAATACTGCTAGGTTATTTTAGTACTCTAGACCCAATGTTAGTACTTGCATGGATGAAGTTGGTATTGTTTGCTGTCTACAGATATTTCATTATTAATAGAGCCGTTGCGTATATTTTGGCTTAAATTACTTATACTATAGTGGTTTTTGACCAATTAGATTTCGATGATCTTTCATAATATATATGTTACTTTCCTTCACGGGATAAACTCATTCTTTAAATCGGGCAAAAACATATCTTACGAGTTCTCTATTTAAATTGCAATTACTTTCTTCACTTTCTTTTTTCATCCTACGATCATATCCCACATCAATTTATTCACATTTTCTAGTTTATTGGCAACTTGGAATTTTGTGACAAGCACAACATGGTCGCGTTCTTAAACAAAATCTACAGGATGGCTAGGGTTTCACAAATCTCGGATCTTCCTAAATCGAAGTCACATTTGCTATGCACTGACCAAAGAAGCTAGAGTTTGTGTCTCCTCTATCAAACAATTTGCGAGGTCTGCTGCAGTTTCTACTGCGAAAATGGAGAAGTCAATTGCTGCTACTATGATGGTCAATCCCTGACTATCACCTGGGAGGATCCTTTTCGAGACATCTCAAGTTGATAATCTAGGATGGAGCTTTTCTTTTTATTCCCAATCTCGGAGATATTTTGAGCAATTGGGCGCTATATGGGATATAACACTGCACCAGATAAGTTACTTTTCAAAAGGGTGCCTTTTCACCTCAACTGCGAGGTTCTCTAATTCACTTATTCTCAGTGCCTTTAGCCCAATAGAAGATAACTTGGGAGCAGTTTAAGTAAGTAATATTGCCACTGCCCCTTATATGTTTAGCTTCCCAATAGGAAAGTTATAAATTCTCTAGGATGATTTTTGAGATATGGTTATCAATATCTCTAGTCCCCATAAGTTTTGATGTACCTTGGTTCATTTCTGATATGTATTAGATATGGAGAATAGGTAGAAACAGCTTTCAACAACACACAAGATTTTATCCTCTTGTACCACTCACTTCATTACCATGAAAGTGGTTACAATATGAAGAGGCCACACAAGGGTATTTTCAGGACAGGAGGGTTAAGATCTCATTCCCCTACTATGCTTACATGTCCCTGATCTTCCCTTTACCTTCAAGAATCACATCCTCACTTCCTCACTCAATTGAACATTCACTTTACCTACACATTTACCTGAAACCTAACATTATCACAGTTGAACCAACACAACCTATCACAAACCCAACCATCACCAACACATCCATCACTAAAACGGAACAACATTTTCCTACAACCTCATGACTCACTATCTATTTGTTGCACTTATATGGAAAGTGATGAGGTAGATTGCACTTAAAAACGAATTGATGAATCTGGATTACCAAACTTTCTGACAGGATTAGAGCATGGAGGTTGTTTTGAAGAGACTAGAACAACTAGAGTTTTGCATTTACTAAAGCTTTTCTCAGGGTCAGAAGCTAGAGTCTTAATAAAGACTGGAAAAGCATGGAGAAAAGCTAGGGTTGTTCTTCAGATGATGGAAAGTCATGAGATGATTCTTCCAAACAGGGGGGTAGAAATTATCTAAGAATTGAGTTCAAGAAAGAAGTACTGAAACCTCTAACTATTTATCAAGAAGTGATTAATCTGAAGTCATTCAAGCTCAATAAGGAAGTGAAAAAGGAGTGATGAAGTTAGTATGCTGGTGCAAAGAAATGTATGCTAGTGAAGAAGCTCAAATAGTTTGTAAGCTGAGAGTAAACATTAATATTGTGGACAAGACTGTTTATGTCTATACTCAAGATGGAGTGAGAGAAAAGCGTCAAGAAAGATTAAGCGGAAAAGCCATAATGATAGAGTCTGATCCCAAGAAGAAGTCTAAGAAGGAGCCTTGAGTAAGAAAAGGTTGAGTTTTGTTGAAGCTCATCAGACTTGAGAGAAATGAATAGGAAAGAGAGCTCTAGATTGCAAAAGATGAAGAAGACTTGCAAGACAATAGGGATAGAGAAAAAGACAAAGAGCTATAGGATGAGGTTAAGTCTACTAAGCAGATAAGATTTAGAATGATCCTTTCAGTCATAAACGGTATCATTCTCAAAGATGTAATCAAAGACTGTTGCCCACAGCAAGAATAATATGATCAATTACTTGAAGAATCAGGGGAACTACTAAGCTTCGTGACTTCATAGGGGAATGTCTTTATGATGAGTATTAGCAATCCTTGAAAAGGTTTGGGTTTTTTAATCAACAGTTTATGCCTATGAGTTGGTGCATCGGAACTGAAAGAAGAAGTCTCCTGAAAAGATGTAAGTCTGCTGAAAAGGTGGAAGACAGAAGATGTGGCTACGCAGAGGAAAGCTAAGAGTCTTCTAAGAGAAAATGAGCAAAGAGAAAGAAATCTATTCTAGAAAAGCACATAGAAGAGAAAAAAGATAGACGGTAGATGCTAGAGAAGGAAGAACCTCCAAAGATTTCTGGATATATATACAAGAGCCAAAGAAGGTTTCTATTAGAGGTTGAATCTCTATTTACAATGTTCTCGGTTGTAGATTAGCAGTAGAATATGTATGTTTTGAAAGAGAACTTCCATGTATTATCTAGTCTTCGAGGGGATGGCAGTCTAAGACTTATAAGTATTGAGTGAAGATGTTGGGAAGACTTTGATAGACAGGATGTAGAAGAATTTGTACAGACTAGTAAGGAAAAGTATAGTGCTTCAAGATGGAGGGTATGATTTGATGATGTGGGCAGATTTATTATATTCACTATTTAAGTATGATGAGAAGATGGAGATTTGGTAAAAATTAGCATGTAGTACAATTTGATAGCTGGAGATCTAGAGTTGTATGATTTTGTGGTATTCATATTTTGTTGATGGATTTTGATGGAAAATGGTGTTAGCAGGTTCAATTATGCTGACAGAGAAGAAACTATCCTTTAATGTTAGAGCTGTTGTCAAAAGATCGTTTAAGTAAGAAGTTAGAGGTTAGATTCATGAGGTTTCACAGGATTTTGAAACTTCTAGGTTTATAAAGTCTCAAGTGTGTAGACTAGTAGAAGAAATGTTTGAAAGAATCATCAGCAAAGGAAGAAGACTTAGAAGATTTAATTCCGAAGAACCATTGATGATTTATGTAAGGCACAATCAAGTTTAGGGGAGGATTGCTTAGGAATAAACCTTCACAAGAATATAATACTGCCAAGGTATAATAACATTACTAATAGATGTTAGTACTGCCAGTACATACTTAGTTACTGCCTTTACTTTTAGGTGTTAGTTAATTGTAGGAGAAAAGTTAATATGTGTTTTGCGTCAAAGCGCTGATGGTAGATAAGTATGCATGGTGAATATTATGGGCTCTGTTTCGTAACAAAAATTGTCTTAACAGATATGTAGTTAGTTTTGTAAAAGGAATCCTACTTTTTTAATTTTATATTTTCTCTGTGTTCTATAAAAGGATGATCCTAGGTTTAGAGATAAATATTACACTTAGACGAATACTTGGAAAATCTATTGTGATAGCTTCTTAAGGTTTGTAACCCTTTTAGTACTTAAGATGTACTCGTATTATCATGCTCAATAATATGAAGCTGGTTTGTTATTACTTCATTATTTGTTTTGTTTATTATTTCCATTCATAAACATGTAGAGTATCAAGTAGTAGATTCCGCATAACTTTAATATTATACATACAAATCCTC
Source organism: Tanacetum coccineum (assembly GCA_026074375.1). NCBI lineage: Eukaryota > Viridiplantae > Streptophyta > Magnoliopsida > Asterales > Asteraceae > Tanacetum > Tanacetum coccineum. The sequence continues at coordinate 7,136 of BQNB010104526.1, read as the reverse complement.
AACATTGTTATTTTGGATTCATCCAATGGTAAACATCACACTTTACTACGTAAATAAAGATTCGATAAGCGTAGGGATCGAACATATAGCACTTTAATCATATTCCTTGGTGAACAAGGAAACCATAATTACTTCCTTTTTCTCATCTCCTAAACCAACCCAAACACCCCTTGACAAACCCATATAGGTCGGCCAACTCTGGACACCTATAAGGTTTAGGTTTTGTTAGATTTAGTCCATTTGGTTTACATTTAAATATCCGTTAAATTATTTATAAACTAAATATGGAAGCTAACGAACATTTAAATATATTTCATGAAGTATATTTATAATAAATGTACTCTTCGTGTCTTAAAGTGTGTGCCCCCAATATGCTCACGTACTTCTAGTTGTATAACAAATCCAACTACCATATTCCAACAGAAACTCCTTCAGTAGCACTTGCAACAACTCTTCTACCTCCTCCAACTGTCTCCTCCATATCACATGTACTACTATAAACAACAACACTGATCCCTACACCACCAATCACCATCGAAGCTCCACCTGTTACAACAATTCCTGATCCAGTCCCTGCGATTATTTAAAGAGTATCTGTCCTAGAGAAAGATGTTCAAGAGATAAAAGAGGTTGACTATACTACAACACTCTATGCTTCACTTAGATCAATAATACCGCAAGTTGTTAATGCATATCTTAGATCCAGTCTAGGAGATGCACTTCAAAAGGTGCTTTAGAAACATACAGAAGAACTAATACAAAAGTATCCTCAGCAAGTTGACTACACGGAGATGATTGAAGAGTCTGTGAAAGTAAATATTATTAACGAGGTCAAGAATCAATTGCCAAAGTTGCTACCCAAGGCAGTATCTGACTTCGCTACTCTGGTGATTCAAAGCACTATAAAGAATGCACTTGAAAAGACTCCACTCCTGTTAGCTCAATCTTTTACTCAAGCTTAATCTTCTCTCAAAGTAGCAGAGTCTTTATCTGAATACGAACTGAAGACGATTCTCTTTGAAAAGATGAACAAATTCCACTCCTATCTAACTCATGACAAGAACCAAGTCTTATATGATGCGTTGTTGAATTCAATGATGCTATTGCACTTGGTCAAGCAGATCTAGAGAAAGTTTTGAGAAAAAGAGATCGTGATGACGAAGACCCTTTTAGCTGGACCAAACCAGGTAAAAAGACCAAGAAAAGTATAACCAAAGAGTCTGAGCCATCAAAGAAATCATCTACCTCCAAAAAATCATCTAAAGGTAAATCTCCTACCAAACCCTCTAAATCTGGCAAATTTGTGATTGCAGAAGAACCAGTTGAAGAACAAGTTTCTGAGATGACCTCTGATGACATTAAACTAATTGTTGATGATGTGACAAATGATGCTAATAAACCACTTAATGACTCAACTCAAACTAAGGACAGAGATCTAAAGAAAGATTGGTTCAAACAACCTCCAAGGCCTCCTACTCCTGAGTAAAAATAGAACAAGCGTAAAGTTGTAGATGATCAACCTGAACAGCCTAGGTTAAACAATATGGTGTCTGTTGCAAAGGATCTGCTCACTTTCAATTAACTAATGGCCACTCTGATTGATTTCTCCAAGTATGCTATGAATAGACTCAAGATAGAAAATTTTACTCAAGCACAATTAGTAGGACTAGTCTACGAGATGTTGAAAGGCACTTGCACAAGCAGCATTAAACTTGAGTACAATATGGAAGAGTGCTTCAATGCATTGACATACAAAATTGATTGGAACAATCCCGAAGGAGTTCGTTGCCCCTTTGACTTGACCAAGCCTCTTCTCTTGAAAGGTCGTCCAGGCCGTCTAACCGTTGCTGCTGGATACTTCTTCAACAACGATTTAGAATTTTTGAAATCATCAGATCCTGAAAAGAAGTACACTATGTCTATCGCAAAGACTAAAGCAACTCGATATGAGATTATTATGGAATGTAAGACATTGTGGTCCATACGCTTTTAGAGTGCTTACACAAAGAACGCTTTGGGTATAACAAACGTGTTAAAATGGGCGATCATGCACTGGGGTTGAGAGGTATTGTTAAGCGGTCTACTTTGATTTAGTCAGTCTCAGATAGAGCACTAAATTTTCCAAAGCTCTATAAGTTTTCTACACCAGATAGATTTTAGTCTTGGTGCTACATGTAATAGTGTCTCGAAAGAAAGATTCTAGCTACAATGGGTTATTATGGTAACCTTGGGAAGAAGATTGTGTGTGAGACAGTGCACGAAATCGTCTGTACTATACAAGTTTAAAGATGGAGAATTCGTTTGATCTATTAATTGAATCAAAAATTGAAATAATTGCTTTCTTTTCTTGTGCAACAACATAGCTTTATTTCAAACTAAGACGGGCTAGAGTGGAAGTGATTATGTTGACATTTTTTAATGGTGGCACTTCGTATGTTTATAACAAGAAGTGCTTACCATCACAAGAGAGACGGATGAGTCGCAGATCTCTTTAGCTGTCCGTGTGTAGCAATAGTTACATAAATGAAACTTTACACTTTCTACACAATACCTTAATCTAGGAAACGCTTTCCTCTGGTAATCAAAGTAGGAATACTCTAACACGATCACATATTTGACCTAACCTGGATCATTTGTTTATGAAAGACTTGAACAAAATGAAAGTCCTATCGGCCAGTGATGCAGAGGCTCTACTCAAGTTCTCGGAACAGGCACTCCTCACACGTTTTATGTTCTCATAGACGGGAACTATCACTCATAGAGCACTCAATTTTTGCTTAGGTTAGAACAACAGGAGATGTCAAGGTAGAGAAAATGTGTCAGCTATTGACTAGAATCGGATGATCAGCTATTATTTATGGTCAAACCATTGACAAGTATAGATCGCGAGGTGGAGAAAAGGCACAGATCATTAGGAATCCTTCTGAAAAGATTGGTGGGTGCACAAGGGAAATCGAGTTGTGAATACAAACTGATGCACTCGAAACTCGAATATCGTCAGGTCTAATATAAAATATTATCTTGATGAATAATGTGAATGATGTAGTTATAGACTTGAGTTTAAAAATTAGGTTCTGATATAGTGTTTTGAGTACGAATTTTTAAGAATTTTTCAATAAATTTAAAATCTTTCAAATTAACGTACTCAACGCTATATATAATACCCTCACAAATTGAGGGGGAGCATGAAAATGTTCTTAATAAGGCTTGTTAATAATCAGAACATTTTCCCCCCCAAAAAGTTTTCACAACACTATTTGAAAAAATTTTTCCCCAATTGATATCAAATATATCAAGAGTGATTATGACATTTTTGATAAAGGGCCGCGAGGAAATGTGATTAAAGTCTATGCCTAAAGATTTGGATACATAAGGTCTCAAGTGCGAGCTTTACCCTTCAATGTGCTATACACGTTTTCAAGAATATCGACGACACGTGTTGTGGGCGGATAAACTTATGAAAAAAGCAACAAAAATAAAAAAACAATCGAGGTACAAATGTTTTGACTTATGTCACAAGTACTTTGATTGGATTTTTCAATGGTTTTAAGGCAATGAGAACAGTACCCAAAGACCGACCATGTAATTAATTAGAGTTATACAGTGGTTAAGATTAGGTATTTGTTCCCATGTTCTAGTTAGAACCAGAGGGATCTACCCAGGGACATTCCATTAGATAAAATAGAAGTCCTTAGGTATGATACAAAAGATTTATAAAGCGAGGAGAAGGATAGGGGGGGGGAAAAGGGGAAAATTAATGCAGGCACTAAGACTAGAGCTAGCACTGGGAATATACCCAACATTCGGTGTTAGTGATGAAGTCTTGGTAGCATTGAAGTGGTTGAAGAATATAAATAAGAAATGTAAGGATTTAAAGGGTGTAAGAAAGTAAGCCTTCCATTATCACTTAGGCTAGAGAAATGGCAGTCGAATTCTGTTGCTAATCAAAAATATGACTAAGCTGCTTGTCTGGTATTTTTAAGATAGTAATCATGGACCACAGTGAAGTGTGTGATGCAAATGCACAAGACTCCCTAGCCATCAAGGTCTCTCAAAAGACTCTTTGTTTCAGTTTCTCTCAGAGAGAAACGCATTTTATTATAACTTTCCACTCCGAGGTCCTCAGCCACCTTATAGTTTGTTGACCTTTTGTAAGTTGATATTGAAAAGGTGGCACAGTTACTTGCCTCTGATTAGACTAAAATCACCAATGTGCGACACTATCATTCTAGAGCCATCAAAACGAGATCAGTCCATAATCTCATTAGAATACTAATTTCAAAATATACATGTTTAATTACACACTGTGGAAAACAAGGAAAAGTTATTAAGAGTCCTCACAGCATTATACTTAATGGTTATGCCATAACACATCAGAGTGATAATTAAGTATTCACAGTGATGGTGGAATTCCTTCCAGAGCCAGTATCTATCAAGCTATGCGCGGGTAGGTGACTTGTGAGATACTACATGGATCAATTCTTGTGATACTGGATATCGCGTTCGGTATGCTTTTGGATATTTGACGAATATGGAATTTTAAATAAGATAAAATTTTTGATGAGTATGTTTAAATCCGTTTGAAACATCTTTAACACACGGACTTATTTTTCCATAAATCAATTTCCAAATCCTAGGTCCTGGGGAAAGCCTCACAAGGGTATCTAGACATAGGTAGGCTTTTGAACACGACATTGACGATTTCAATAAGGGGATGATAGTAAATTACCGATTCTCTTACCGTGGTTGTCTGCGTTGAGACGATCTGTTATGAGTACGGCTTTTTAGATGCAGCTGGGGAAACCCATTGTCAAGGTGATTCTCCTTTAATCCTACCATGATCACCCTATTACCCACTCCCCATTTTTGAATTATAGCAGGCGGAAGCTAATATGGGGGTATTTATTTCATAGTACTACAGTCATTAATCATAGAAAACGACTCGAAAAGAGACGCGTTTTTTTATATATGAACAAGTTATCATTTTTATTATTTCATCAGAGTTTTTACAAACAGAGGTCCCAAAATCTACATGAAAACATAAAGTTTGAATGATAACAGTTTAGCCATCTCCAAGTCCGTGCCACTCCGTGCCATTAGATGTTCAGTTACCTGAGATAAACATGCTAAAAAGATTAACATAATGGTTGCGTGAAATTCATAGGTTTATAATAAATTGTGTGAATACAAGTCATCATAAGAGTGGGTTACGTTGTTATACACCCATAAGTGTAATAATTGCAATGAGTACAATTATTATTGAAAACAGTATTATTGCGTCGAAGCTCATGGCACTGAGGCCTTGAGAAAAGGACTTAGGCAATAATATATCAGAATAGCATACAGTTGGAAAAACATTTTATGGTTTAAGCATGTATCCCCCGCACGGGCTTATGAAATAGAAGATTTAAAAGTGAGGCTATGAACTCACCTTAACAGTATAGGGAAATCTGATTGTTAGCAAAAGTATATCAAGTGAAAGTAACGGCTTCGTCACGCAACCTGGGGCGATCTGTCAAGTCTTAGTGTGATAGTTTATGTTTCAAAACTTCATAAAGTTTAACGTATATCTTTGATTTATTAAATTATGAAAATATTGTATCGCTGTTCGGGCTATCATAATCCAGAGGCCATATAGTATCATTTGAGGAGTCAGGGCACTTTAAATCGTAAACCCAGCAAACTCGTCAAAACGAAAACTCAAATGAAACCCTTCATATGAAATATCCTAGTAACGTGATACGATAAGATTTTAAGTTTCTTCAAAAGTTAGTTGATGATAATTTATGTTAAATATATAACGAAATAATGTGTCGATTTATGATTAATAACGATAAATGTGTCGGGTTTTAATAAAATCGAGTTTTACAATATTAATATATATTTTTATAATTTATATAAAAATATTATATTTAATATTTTTAAGTTTGCAAAATTAGCAATATATACCCTTGGTTTATAAACTTTTACAACTTTAGTCCTTTATATATAAAGTATATATAATTTAAACCTTTAACTTTGAAACTTGGCAAAGTAGGTCCTTATAGTTATAACTTTAGAATAATGACATTTTCAGCCCCTTTAGTTATAAATTTTAGAAAGTTACTATATATACCCCTATGCATGGAAATATTTGCAAAACAAGTCCAAAAAGCCGTGCAAGCTTATTTTAGGATTCCAAATGATATTTGCAAGTTATAGCTTATTAGAATAAGCTAAATTAAGATGTTCTAACATAACAGAAGTTTCGAAAAAGGATTTGTTAGCTAGAAAATCAAAATGGATCATTTTTAGGGTTTTAATAAAAAACACATGGGTTTGAGGATTCAAAGCTTCAAAAAAGAGTTCATATATGATATTAAGAGTTTTATGAACATTCTAATACATATTATAAGTTTATGGAACAAGATCTAAGCTTACTTGAGCTAGAAATGGGTCGAAATGGGGTTTTCGAGTTCGTTTCATTTTAGGTTAGAGTTTTAGGGTTTTAATTCATGTTATGGTTAGGGTTTAAGATAGTTTAGGGTTTAGGATTAGTGTTGGGATTAAGGTTTATGGTTTAGGATTAAGGTTTAGGGTTTAGTTTTAAGTTTTAGGGCTTAGTTTTAGGTTTAAAGTAAATATAGAGTTTTAGGGTTTCGTTTAGGGTTTAAGGTTTTAGATTTGGTTTTAAAATGATTTAGGGATTAGGTTTAGGGTTTAGAAGTCATGCATTAAGTGCTTATACCTTGTACTAAAGTGGTGGTAAGAAACCAAAGTGATTTAGGAGGTAAAATGACCTGATTTGACTTTCTTGCATTATTGACTTGTACATTGTGTTTTAGAAAGTTGTAACTTGATTTAGGTGGGAAAAGATATTCAAATGTTGTGTATTTATTCTTGTACACATGCTTAAAAGGCTTGCACATTCATTTTATATGTATACATTACATATAATTATGGATTTGATATAAACGTTAACGTTTAATGCTTGTTTTGATATAACATTTTGAAAAGTACGTTAAATGGATAATGTACTTGGTAAAATGATATTAGAATATGTAGAACCCCGTTTAATACTTCCACTTCATAACCCGAACCACGAAAACAAGAAAAGAGAAGAGAGAGAGAAACGAAATAGAGAGAGAGTAGAGAGA
>BQNB010104525.1:0-23797 GCA_026074375.1 Tanacetum coccineum | reverse complement strand
ATGCTTTTATTAAATTTTCTGACATTAGGGGCATTTTGGTAATTTTGCACTTGTTCTGATTTTAGGGTTTTACATAAATTCCTGATAGTATCATCTTTCCCTTGAAGCTGTTGTCTTAACTTGTTAATTTCAAAAATTGCATTGGAGGCACTAGAAGTGTCTATGCACTAGAAGGAGTAGCAGGTGTGGCTGGTTTACTAGCTTGACTAGCAATTTCGTTGGCAGAGAGCCAATACGCCTGATCTCCAGAAAGTTCCTTCTGAGGAACAAACTTAAGAGCATTTAACTTCTCATAGAAGCCATTCTCGGGTCGAACATGCCCTGGTTTTTCGTTCATCTTTTTCATGCTAACCACTTGGTGTACCAAGACCTCTTCACTATCCCATATACTAACGGGGTGGTGATTGGGATGCAAAAGGGTATCAGCATCATACAAAACAGGTTGAGCACGCTTGGCCATATAACCTAGACCTGGGTTACGGGTGCCTAGGATGTCCTTGTGCAAGTCATTGGTTGCCTTTTTAGGTTTCTTTGAAAGCATGGGAATAGTTTGTGTTGGCATGTTAAATCTTTGCAACATATCTCTTGCAACTTTGTTAGCAGTTTTTAAACAAACTATTTCATCTAGATAACTATCTGCTAGATCCTTTTTCTCAGATAAAATCTTTTCCTTTTCAGATTGTAAAAAGTCTTTCGAGCTAGACTTTTGTCTTGTAACTTCGAGTGACCGAAGCTTCTTTGTTTGGGTCCATTTATGTGATCCTAACAGTAAACTTGTTAAATTTCTTGCAAACGCTCTATAACACATGGGTTTAGTGGTTTCCGCAAGGAAACCCGCGACGAAACAACGCAAGAATAAACAATTTTACATAAATGTTTTAAACAATATTTTAAGTATTTCGTAATCGTTACTAGGGTTCGATTATTTCCCGTGGGGAATTAATCTTATACGTAGTAAGATCACTTATACATGGAAATATTGTAAACTTGGTAACCCTAATTTTATAAATGGCATGTGGTTTATAAAATTAAGTCATTTGCCATCCAAGTATAAAATCACTTGAGTTTGTTTTTTACTCTAAGACGGTCTTAGGTGAATTGTAAAACAAGGTAATAGAACAATCGTATGGTCAACCTTGAGACTGTATAATTATTGATTTTGTATTGGACGACTTATATCGAGTATGGTTGTTCAAAACTTCACCTGAGGCATAAGATGGGGTTAAACATGCTACTTGACATTGTAATTCTGGATTATGATGCCTTGTGCCCCATAAAGGCTAAGAGTTGCACATGTTGGCAATTATCTCTCGCATATTACCTTTTGAGTTTACCATTTCTAGTAGATCAACTGCATTAATGGTAGAACGTCAAGTTGGATCTTAGACCCTTGTAAAATTAATTGTTTATTTATATAAACATGGGTAGTTAATTTTTAAGGGATGAATTATCAAAAATACTAAAAATGAACTTTTCAAGTTCTTTTAATGTATTAATGAAATGATACCGTAAACAAAAGTTTGTTCTTACTTATGGAAGACAAACTGTGTCTAATTTTCCTAAGGAAAAGAAAGACTATTTCCTATACTTTTTTACTTATGGAAAAAAGTTATAATAGGAATGACAAAATTATCCTAAATTCTATTCGAACTCATACCAAACTTACATGTTATGTAAATTAGACTTCTTATTCTTTCAAGATTGCTTCAATATCCTTATTTGATTTTTGAAATCTTTGAATCATAATAAGAAACTTGGATAACTACAGAATCTATGTCTATAGCTATCAAGATTAAAAATATCTTGTTGTAAACAAGACACATTTATGAGGTTTGATTGGAAGACGGAAATGTCACCACAATATTAGAAAAGGCAATAACTAGAGATCTCGTGTCTATAGCTGTTTCCATAAAACCAGTAAGAGACGCTACACACCCTTGGTGTAAAGAGCAGATAAAGGAGGAATTGCATGCTAATTTTTCAAGTTAATAAAATAGCTAAGATAGCTAGAACTTGAACACACTTCCTTGAATATCTAAGCACATTAGCAATAATGAGTAGACATTCAATAAATGGAAAGATAAATTGCAAATTACTTTCACTAGTGAAGAAACACTTATAATGTTGTCAGATCCAGTGGGAGTAATGCATTTTATAAATGAATGACGAACTTAAAATGTTGTCAAATTCAGTGGGAGTTATGAGCTGTTTCCTCATAAGCATCCTACTTTATTTCTGGCTTGGCTTGAAATAATAAATTACTTTCCAAGTGTGAAACATATTCATTTAGTAAGAATCATCGTATATTATCTTTGATAACTTGTTGCCTTTGAGATGGCGCTTCCCTTTAATGTTATCCTTGATAGTTATGCACGATTCCTTATTAATATATAGAGTTATATATACACTAGCTATGAACTTGACACTGCCATATTGTCGATACAAACAAACTAACTGATGTAGTGTTGTTTTATGCAAAGATGTTGTACCTTGCACAAGTGGGAGAAATCTTTATTATGTGCAAGGAATAACTTAGAACAATATGACTAATGATTTTCTTGACTACAAAGTAAGAAAACTATTACTTTACTGGGACTCTTACACTTTTAATGTATGTAGCCCTATTAAGAGAATATGTCAAGATAAAAAGGTAAGCTACATGATTATGTTTTCTTAAAAATCATACACATGAAGTTTAGAATTAACTTGAAATTACTATTGAGGCCATGTGTCAGCACTCATTTTTTACTTTAGTTTAACAATTATTATGTTTTCTTGCTATGACATGTACATTAAGTCCTTTACTTGTGAAAAGACTTATAACGTAAAGTAAAAAGTTAACTTGTTATGTCTTCTTGTTAAAGACGTGTACATGAAGTCATTGACTTGGTCAAAGACTTATACATAATAGTAATATATTTGTTGTTTTTGTTTACTTGTTAGTACATACACATTAAGTCGTTGGCTTGATCAAAGACTTATAAGAGGATGCAATTGGCTTAGTAATACTATTGATAACATTACATTTTAACTTAAGTTGGTATAATAGGAAAAGCCATAAAGTATAAGATCAATCTTATTGGAATATCACAATTTTATGGTATGTCCAACGAGGGTAATCAAACTATATATTGTTTTGATGTATGATGACCTTAACTTATTTAACTCCTAAAAAGATCAAGGTTAGATATTTGAGTATGTCGTGGATATACCTAGTAAGACTCCAACCTAGAAGGTTAATTAAGACATTATTCTAGTAATAAAATGAGATGAATCGCATTGTGTCTTGATTGAAGTTCTAAATTTGGTAAAAATCTATTGGAGATTATTATTGACAAATATCTAGAACTCTTAAGTGTATTTTGTTGGATAACCAAGGGAAATGATGGGATACCATTTCTAAAACCCATATGAGAACAAGGTTTTTGTTGCTCGTCATGCCGAGTTATTTGAGAATAGTCTCAAATGTACAAGAAGCGAGTGGGAATCTCACTTTGCTAAAAGCGAGTGGGAGTAATGTAGGTCTTGAATTACTTCAAGAAGAAGATACAAAAACCTTCTAAAACGCACTAGCGAATGTCATAATACTTAAGCTAAACATGAAAATGTTAAACCTTATAATGATGTTACTCACATTCATAAATACCTCATGATATGGTTTTATATCAATGGTGAGGATTATGAGTTAGAGTATCATGTTAAACCTGCTAACTTTAAGAGATGCATTGTTAGATCTTAGATATAATGAATGACTCAAAGACTATGAATGAAAAGATGTTGTCCATTAAGGAGATGATTATATTCTTGGATTTTATTTTATCTTTAACCTATCGGGTTGATGATGAATTTTGAATGAGTTTACTTTTAGAGAAGACTCAGAAGGACGATATTTTGTATAGATATTTATTGCACGTCAAATTACATAAGTATTTACTCGTAATCAAGTAATTGACTATGATTAAAACTTCTTCATTTACGAACTTTAAATATATAAAGATAATTTGATTGCCATACTTGTTTTCTTGAAAAGAAATATGACAAATTGGATTTCAAGAACTCTTTATTGATTGATTACCTTGCACGGACGATATGTAATCAAATAAGGTTTTATGAATCCAATATATCCTTTACGAGTATACAAAAATGCTAGAATCCAAGTATGGATTAAGAGCACGCATCTAATGAGCATAATCTTAAGTTTAATTATTAAATAAATCACTTATTGGATTTGATTTTTAATTATAAATAAGATAGCTTATGGGTACATTTGAAAGCTAGTGAGAGTAAATTTATTTTTACTTTTCTAAAATCAATTATGTTGTTGAACATATTAGAAACAATTTATTTGTCTAAGTAAGATTTTATGCTTTAGATTGAAATAAAGTTTCTTGTAAGAATTTTAGGAAATGAAACATGTAACCTTGGAATAATATGTTTGATAATATGTGATGAATTAAGTCTGAATGCAATGTGAGATATCATTGAGTGAAACTCGAATGATCAGTCTCACTTGGTGAGATTAAACACATGAATGGAAACCTTAAGTCCCACTAAAGGAGTTATTATATACATCATATTATATGTGTAATTAGTTGTATCATTTGCATGAGTGTAAGATGATTTGACAACATTAAAATCTAATTAAAAGATATTAGAAGGAACATTCTTATTAATGTTTAAATTAGGAATTCGTTCCTAGAATTAATAATGGAGATACTATGGATATACATTGTGGTAATCATAGTAAGATCATTATGATCAACAAGCCTTGGGTTTGTGTGATATCCAAAAATTATTAAAGAAGTGTTCAGAATTTACGGTAGTTTGGCATAGTGTTGTTTGTATAGACTAGTGCTTGTTTTAATTGAGATGATACTCAATCTTTGTAGAGGCAAGTTTTTATCATTCTATGATAATATTACTGGCTACATATGCTTGGTTTAAAAAGCATAGTTGCATAATACTATATTAAAAGAATAAGAATGCTTTACAATTTGGAAAATTGTTGAGATGATTGTCTTTATTAGGATGTTTTGTGTATATCATTCATCTTATAAAAGTAATGTGACTAGACTCATATAAGTAATACTTATAAGTGAGTGTACACTTACAAAATAACAATCATCATATTATTTAAAGAACTTCACTATTCGTGAATTTTTTGAAATAAGTATTCTCAAAGTCCCACAAGATCATGAACTAATTGATTTATTCATGGAACCTATGCCTTATCACTAATTGTGATTGCTGTAGATAAGACATTTAATTGGGATCGTCATGCATTGATCTTATTTGGTATTTGGATAATGGAACTATAAGCAGTTGTATTAAATAATGAATTGACATACGTGGTATGATCATTTTCATTTATACTACTATGTTTTATATTTGCATGTTTAAATCCTTGAATAAATTTATTTATTCTAAACTATGTCCATTGCTAGTTAACAATATGGGAATATTGTTAAGATAAGGAAAATATGAGTGTTTGGTTGTATTCTAGAGAATATGTAAAGATGATTCTGCCTACTTCACATGTTATTTAATGAGGTTGAATATTGGATACCCCACCTATGTTAATCACTTTATGGATCGGCGTCAATGGGTGCATTACACACATGGTAAGAGTTATGTTTATCCTCAGACTTGAGACGCAAGTAGGTTTTGTGTGTATGGATATCATTTCGTGATTCTAGTCTACCGCTATACTTTTTAAGGTAGTTATAAGGACTATTTAAATAAATGTTTTGAAATACATGACGAACACTTATAGTCAAAATTGAATTTGTTCCTCCATGTGTTTGGGAGTTAGATACTTACTGGGGCCCTCGTTGGGTTGATCAGATGTTTATGTGGCCACACCCAAAGTGTAGTTAAGATGATTCTTTTTACATTTGGTAATCTAGATCAGTACAGATGCGAGAAACAAGAATCGTTAAACTATGGAATGAATTTTTGATCCATATCCATATTTAACATTGTATCTGAAACAAAAAAGATAGGACTAACTGGAACCATAGATGGCTGAGATGTTTTACATGAAACCATACTTAGGTTATTTTTGGGAGCATTGGATGATGTTGGCTAAACTATTCGTACAATGTTAATATGTTATATTCTATGACCATGACATTTGCAAGTGGGTTGGGATATGCTCATGTCATATGGATATATATACGGCTGGGAATACATGAGCCTACGGGGGTCACACACGTATACACTTAGATATCACTCTATTAGTATATGTATAATAATATAAGTGTATATTTATTATATATGTACTAATACTCGATTAATGTATATAATAATATAAGCATATATTTATTATGTATATTAATATACTAATGGTCGTTAATTAGTTCGTTTACGAATAATTAACAATAAGGCTTTTTAACTAATGGATAATTAAAAGTAATTATCCATTAATAATTAGAAAAGTCAAAAGTCAACACCAAGGGTGTTTAGGCTTAGTTGGTGGTCGGTTATAGTAAAGGAAAGAAGAGGGACCAAAAGTGTCAAGATTATGTAGCATTTTTTTCCTGAAAGCTATGTAAACCCAAGAACCTATCACTATAAATAGAGGATCCCCAAACCTCATTATTAATCCAATCCCTTATCTCTTCTTCTCCTTGTAGTCAACATCTACAAATACCCTTGGGGACAAATGTTTGAGTTCGATTACTTGTTGTATTATTCGTACGTTGGTTCGTGGAACTAGCATTCGGGTGATATTGGTTGACGTGTAGTGTGGATATACGTAGAGGTTGTTTATTTTAGCAACTAGAAGAGGTTTTGGTATTAGCACGGGTTTAATACACGTGTGTATTCTCAAGAAAGCTCGGTTCTTGATTTAGCTTGTTTTGCTAAAAAAGGTACGTCATATCCCCGTTTAGTTTTATGTTAATTATTATTTGCTATATTTGATAATTCCGCTGCGTAGCTCGTATAATATTAATGTGATATTAAGTTATTTTGGATAACGATTTCCAACGCACATTAAGTACTTATGATATGGTAGTTCACTCCTAGTTTAAAATATGTCAAAGTACTCTATCTCTAATCCTCCTATTACATTATTTTCATCCTCTCCTAGTTCCTCTTCGGAAGGGTCATCATGCTTCTTAACTATTTCAATAAACATCACGTCTCCATCATTATATTTTGTGCAAACAATCTTCATGTCAGATGATTTGGGAACTAAGTTTATTGATTCAAGGAACGAATTGATCTTATAAACTTTTTCGGTGACGAATGAGATAGACGAATAAGGTGGTGAAGGTGGGTTGGTGTTGATGTTTTCTGGGTCGCCCTTCTCTTCCTTTCCTTCTTCTTCTTTCGTTTTGCGTTCCACCGCAGTTGTGTCATGACCTTGAGGTTGGTCATTGTGAGATTTATTCGGTTGCTTGGAACACATCGTGATAGTGTTGATCGAACCGTGGATTTGGGATGAGCATTGGGGGTCCCTTGTTGGGTAAGAACGAGCAGACAAAACTGAAGAGGTGGAGTTATCACTTAGTTTTGGGTTATCACTCAGTTTTGGGTTCTTAACCGTGTCACATGGAAGTGCTCCCGTCATTCGATCATTGATGGCCTTCAAGAACGTGTCAATTTTATTGGTCATCTCACTTTGTTGTTGTTTGAAATCGGCTTCAAACTTGGACAATCTAGCGTCTTGAGATGCCATGAAGTTAGACACCAATCCTTCAAGATTTTATTGATTGTTAAAATTTTGAGGATTGGTGTTGAAGGGGAGGTTTGGGATCGAACTGTTGGGCTGAAAACAATTAGGTGAGTTTGAAAAATTGTTTTGAGAATTTTAAGGTTGCCTCCACTTAAGGTTTGGGTGACTTTTCCATGACGGATTATATGTGCCACCAAGGTTATTTTGCTCGGGTTTGAAAGTGTACCACTTGCCTCCCGCTTCGTCTGTACGTGAGGATGCGTAATTAACAAAATCTTGCTCGGGATTTTTCATGCAATACTGAGTGTCGTGGGGACCACTACAGATCTCGCATGAAAAAGCGATTTTGTTCACTTGAATGGATGATTTAGGAGCAAGATGAGCTTCCATCAAGCGTTGGACTTGATTTTCAAGCTCGATGAGACGATGGTCGTATGTACTCCGGACATCTTGAGGCAAAGAGACCGGTTTAGCGAAGTCCGTTGGGTCATTCAAGCTTTCGTTGTCATAGAGGGCGAGGTCCTCTAATATTGCCTAAGATTCTTTGGCGTTTCTGTCACGAAGATTACTTTCGGCCGATTGGTCGATGGTTCGTCTTGTGGCGGGATTAACATGGTAGATGCTGCTTCAAAGTTTGTGTTACCGATCAAAAGAAAGCTTCCGATAGATGTTGATATAATGGGGCGATGGAGTGATTGTTCACACACCCTAACAATTGAAATAACTAAAAGCAAGCAACACTTCATATTGATATGAATGAATTTCAAAGTGCACAGAGGGTTTTTAGACTTGAGTACATCCGCATTAAATCTAGAGACCCTTGACATTCATCTTACAGGCTTAGAGACTTCACATAGAGAGTTTTGGAACTTTAATACTTTCACATTAAATTAAAAGGCTGAATCTTTTAGTATTATAAATTATGTTGCATCGTATTTGGAGTTTTTATAGCACATCACATCTTTAAGGACTACCCACCCCTTTTTATAGCACATCGTATATATTATGTAACATATATTATATGTTGCATCGTACTAGTTGCAATAATTGTAAAATGTTTAAATATAGTGTAATTGTTTTGGAATAAATTACGATCATATAAAGCACCACTATAACAGATTGTATTTTGAGTTTTTATAACACATCACATCTTTAAGGGTCTGTTTGGTATAACGAAATGAAGTAGTGACGGAATGGAATAAATGAAGTAATGGAATGACGCATTATGATTGTAATTATGTTTGGTTGCAAAAATAAAACGGAATGTAATCGATAATAAAAAGACTAAAATAAACTTTGTTAAATATGTTTTTTTGTTTGATGGGTAATTAATAAAGGGTTTTTATGTAATTATCATTCCATTCCAAGATGTAATGGAAAAAAAACAAAGGGTCCCTAATTAATGAAAATGATGGTTTTTGATGTAATGAGTGATTGCATGCAATAAGTCATTACATTCCATTATTGTAAACAAACATTATTTTTTCATTCTGCCGTAATGGTGTTTTCCATTCCAACTCTCATTGCGACGTACCAAACACTACGTAAGGATTACATTTAAGCGCCCATTTTCATTTTGGAATTAGGGCATCCACTATGGTTATTTCATCAAAAAACTTAAAACGTATATAAAGCCTTATCTTTTATTTTAACTATAGTGGTTATTTGTTTATGTACATGTTAAATGAAGAGGTTTATATTCTTAAACTTTTTCATAATTTTATGCATGTGTTATTATGAATCATTTGAAGAGTTGTAAAATGTTTATACACAGTGAACATAATTTTATAACATCAAAATTACAAATCAATGATTATACACCTATAGAAAGCTTCACCATTGTGAATACTCTTAGCACTCAACTTGCCCATCAATGATAAAAAAAAATCTTGAATATAAGGGCATCAACTACGATAAACTTACGAAAAAGTTTATAAAATGGCCACTTCATCAAATGTCATTGATTTACTAACTGTTTTATACTACAAACTTATTCTCACTATAGATAAAGCTTTTAGTTTATAAATTGCCAATTCATGCAATGTATTAATTTATGAACTTCTTCGAAATGTTAGATCGTTTTATGACACATAGACTTGAAATGGTTCTCACTGTAGTACACAAAATTTTAAAATTCTTCATAATTTCTTAAACTTATTTCAAATTACTATAGTGGATGCTTAAATAACATAATTTTTTAATGAGTGATGTTAGGAGTACCCTTATAAGTTAGTGGGCCATTTTTATCAGTATGTGAGCAGTAAAAAACATTTTTTTTTACTATTTTATGTTTTTTGTTTTTTCTGTTTTTAATACTTTTGAGAGTCAAACTTTATGTAATCTGTTTCGTATTTTTTGTAGTTTTATAATAAAAACTGAATTATAAAAATAAAAGAAATAAAAATACTATAAAGAAGGTGTATAATCCATAGGAGGGTATGTATAACCTTAGCTTTTTTAATTTTAGAGGGGAGGGAGTCCATGGCTGTTGGCTTGGTGCCAAGCCATGGCGCCAAAATGGCCAACGGCGCACGACACCATGGCTCGCGCCAAGGGTCTTCGCGTCGTGGCTAACAGCCCACGCCAAACTCAATTTTTTTTAATCTATCCGTTAGGGGGAGCGGATTTTCAAAATAATACCTTCAAAATCACAATTTTACCCCTTTAAAAATCCTATAAATACCCCCTTTTTATTTCATACTTCACACACACTTTCAATACATCTTCTACTTCAATACTTCTCTTTTTTCTTTCAAATATGGATCAAAATAATCTCAACGATTTCGACCCAACCGACACATACGATCATTATGATGCTTTCTTTCAACCCGACTATGATCGATATATGCGGGATTATGAGTCGTATCAACATTATGTGGGTTTGTGTGAGCAAGAAGCCGGGGGTTCGAGTGATGGTCCAAAGAGGAGGAGGACATATATATTTCGTGAACGAGAAGAGGCGGAACAAAGGCTAATCGACGACTATTTTGGTGACGACGAGTATGAACCGAAATATCCTGAAGAAAAGTTTAGGCGCAGGTATCGTATGAGTTCTACACTTTTTAATAAAATACTCAACGATATCTTAAGTTATAATGTGCAACCCCTGCCTGAGTACTTTAGGTATTTTAGAGTACGGATCGATGCGATCGGTCGTAATAGTATTGGTCCTATTTTAAAGTGCACATCCGCCATACGCCAAATGGCATACGGCACTGCACCTGATGCATTTGATGAGTATTTGCAAATTGCTGAACGTACTTCACGAGAATGCTTAGATCACTTTACTAAATGCATTCACGTTTTATATCATAATAATTTTTTAAGAAGGCCAACTGCAACTGATATTCAAAAAACATATCAATTGCACGAAGAAAAACATGGACTCCCGGGAATGCTCGGGAGTATCGATTGTATGCATTGGGATTGGAAAAATTGCCCAAAGGCCTTACATGGGCAGTTCAAAAGGAGTACTCATAAATACCCAACTCTTATGTTAGAAGCTGTTGCTGATCAAAAATTGTGGATTTGGCATGCATATTTTGGGGTTCCTGGTGCGAATAATGATTTAAATGTGTTATATGGTTCCCCATTATTTGATGATGAAATTGCTGATATAGCTCCAGAGTGTCCGTTTGTTGTAAACGGGCATACATATAGGAAAGGTTACTATTTAGCCGACGGTATTTATCCAGCATGGTCTACGTTTGTCAAAACGTTTTCTGTTGCAAGGGATGAAAAATCCTTGAAGTTTAAGAGAGTTCAAGAAGCTGCAAGAAAAGATATTGAACGGGCATTCGGAGTCCTACAAGGTCGTTGGGGTATTATACGACAACCCGCGCGTGCAATGCAAATCAACACCCTCAAGAGAATCATGTATTGTTGTATAATTTTACATAACATGATATTGGAAGACGAGGGATTTGAAGTTAACTTCAGAGATATGTTCGTGAATCCAGCACCGAACATTGTTAGAGACTGGGTCGAAAGATGTGACTTACATGTTAGGAAGACAAAAGAACTTATGATTTTAATTCTAGCATTTTAATTTTATGTCTTTAATTTTAAGTTTTTTTTTATGTATTGTGTTTTTTAATGTAATGTTTTTAATTTCAATGAATTTTTTTATAATAAAAACTGAATTATAAAAATAAAAGAAATAAAAATACTATAAAGAAGGTGTATAATCCATAGGAAGGGTATGTATAACCTTAGCTTTTTTAATTTTGCAAAAGATTCCATAATATAGAATCATGAAGTCGATGCCAATGAATTCAAACACAACATTCCTTGACAAAAATACATTAAAAAAGAAAATGATAGATATTTTATATTTTATACAAAAGAAACAAATGAAATGGAAATTATATTGTGGCTATTAGGAAATGATTATTTAAAAGATTCTATACACCTTATAAATTCTCATCGTCCCCTACCCCCCTTCTCCAACAACTGATTTTATAAATCCCACACACTCGAAATGTCTTTCTGCCTGTCTTTTTTTCTCCTTTTCTAAACGGTTTTTTCTTTGATCCCATCTTATAATTCAATCAAATATATTTTTTGGAAGTTAATAAACTATGGATTCATATCGAGTTATCGACAATATACAAGTCGAAAAGGCGAATGCACTTGCTAGATACAAACGCCTTAACAATTTTAAGAAAATGTTTAGGCTTATGGAGTTTTTGATCGTTGTTGCTTTAATCTCGTGGTCTACAAGTTATGTTCCTAATGGTTTTAAGGTTGTTGGTGGATATATATACGCATGTTCGTGTTATATATTAAACCAACATGTTGTGTTTCTACTAGGGAATTTCATTGTTTTACTTTGTTACGTTCTCTCTGGTCGCACAGAGAATGCAACAGAATCTGTTGAAGAAGCAATAGATTCTGCAACAGATTCTGTTGTTCTTCGGAACGTAACAGAATTAGTTGTTCCACAAGGTTTTGAAAATAATTATGCAAAATACGAGACTAGTGAAACTGTTTCACAAGTTGTACCCGCGCTGTTGCCTGTTGTGGACAATTCGCCTCAGATGAAGGAGACAGTTGTTGCTGAGGAATCTGAGGGTAAAATTGTCGAAAATGAGAATGTGATTGTGAAGACGGAATGTGAAATGGTGGCTGAAAAGACAATAAAGCAGGCAGCTAAGCAAATTGAGAGGTTTAACAGGACACAATCGGCTAGATTGAAGCGTGAGATGTCGATGAGGCCTTGTCGTGAATTGAGGAGGTCAGTTACTGATAGCCGGAGAACTGGTCGAGATTTGGATACTGATAGGCGGAAAAGTGATGCAGATTCGACAGTTGATAGGCAGAGAAGTGATGCAGATTCGACAGTTGATAGGCGGAAAAGTGATGCAGATTTGACAGTTGATAGGCGGAAAAGTGATGGTGGTTCGCCAGTTGATAGGCTGAGTAATGAAGAGTTTCGGCTTACTATTGAGGCTTTTATTTTAAACCAGCGAAGTCTTATTAAGCAGCAGGCCATGGTTGAACAATCTTATTAGCTTTAAATTTTATTACTAGTATGATATGATAATTATTAGTTATTGATAATTTTTATTGTTGAATGTGGGTTATCAATTCTTAATAATTATTGTTTCAAGTTATATAAGATAGTGATGAAGCACTATTATTGAGAAATCACTATGTAGAAAGGGCTTGCTTGATTATGTTCTCTCTTATTTTGATGAGGAAAAGGATCTTTGTGTATATTGGTAAATGCTGGTCTTCTGTTATAAGTATCTTATTCAGTACAAACTCATCTATGCAAGTTGTATCTAATATTGCTTATGATTGAGAATGTTTAAAGTTCTTATGATTTGAGTGATATGCTTATAATCATATGAAGAATTACATTGATGGTACATGATATTTTAAATGCACACAATGCAAAGCTCTGTATGGATGATTTGAGTGATCACATGCATTCCGAACAGGGGTTGTAAGTTGTAAGTATCAATTGTCACTTAATTACTACTGTCTTGAACTCTTGTATGTCTTCTAGATGGCTTGTCTATGTTGACATGTTTTAAAATATACTCGGACTGGGTTGCGATTCATAAGCAAATCCGACAATATCAGTACTGTTAGTAGGCCTAAGCCCGGTTGTGGGCTTTGAGTCCGTTAGGGTTTATAGTAGGTTCATGTAATTGCATTTAGGGGTGAGCAGAAAAACCGAATAAGCCGAAAACCGAAAATAACCGAACCGAACTAATAACCGAACCGAATTCGCCAAAACCGAACCGAACCGAACTACTAATTCGGTTCTCGGGTTGGATATGGGTTTGGCACTCCGAACCGAAAACCGAATTCATATATATATATATATATATATATATATATATATATATATATATATATAAAATCAATTATATATATATATTTAATATATATATATATATATATATAATATAAATAAATAATATTTTATATATAATACCATTAATAATACCATTAAAATGTTATCATAATATATAAAAAACACTTTTTATGTTAATAATAATTTTTGTTTACTAAAAATCTACGTATTATTAATTTTTTTTAAAATAATGAAATTCGGGTTATTGGGTCAACCCGAGAACTGAACCAAATTCGAATTCGGTTTTCGGGTTGACCCAAAAAAAATTCTAACAGAACTAACCGAATAACCCGATAACCGAACCGATCAACACCCCTAATTGCATTATAAATACCGTATCAATAATACAATATCTCCTACAGGGGTTTATCAATGTCTAACAGGTTTTTGTGTTTCAATTTGGAATTCGAGCTATGATTGTTAAGATCACGATCTTGATTTTGAGATCTTACGATTTTTACGATAGTGCAAAGCAAAAACTATCCGGATCCTACGTAGAATCTTTGCAAGCTTACGATCTTATATGATCTTGTCCTATGGCTCGTCAATTATGGAAGAAACTTATGCGTTGATGGGAGCTCGAAGACATTGATATAATATCTTATGATGATTGGCTTCTATGACTTAATTCCTCTAAGCTTTCTAATCAGTGTAATCCTAAACTAAATTGGGTTACTTGAATGAAAAATCTTTATATCCTTTGCTTGTAATTTTCTTCTTCTTTTTTTTTGAACGGCAACGATATTATAAAAACTAGCAAGACGCTAGAAGAACATTACAAGGAAATAAGGTTAGGGTTTTTAAACCAAGAATCCTATGAAAACGCCCTATTACATCTACTAGAGCACCAATTAAAAGAAAAAGAAACAATATCGTCGAAAAGGACCGATCTTCTAGGAGCTGTCTCATCGAAAATGGTACGGTTCCTGAACCCCCAAATAAACCACCACGCAATGTTGAAAACACCCTCCAACAGTAACTTAACTTTCATCGGAAGTCGGATCGAAGAAAACCAAGACTTCCATTCGGAAAAATTCACCAAAACCTGCCAATTTAGATCCCACCAACGGCAAATCCGACGGAATATACTATGAGCTAAATCACATCCGAAAAGAATATGATTAATGTCTTCCTCAGCAGCGGAACATAAAGGACACGAATATGATTCCAATGCAATTCCTCTACGAGCAAGATTAACTCTAGTAGGATAGTAGGAAGAAAATAACGCCGAGCTTTCCAAGCAAAAACATTAATCTTGATTGGGATGCATTTCACCCATCTCGTTGGTTCTACATGAGAAGGAATAAATAAATTATCAAGAGAATTACGTATCTCTTTTACCCGAAATTCCCCATCTCCAGTTAAGTCACAAGTCCATCTATCAAAGGATTTAGATAAAGTCACCGAATCCAATAATGAAGATAAATCCACCATTTGCCCTCACAGGCCTTCTAAAAGAAACCGAAGCCACATCTTGCATTTTAATAGCAACCACCACCTCCTTATCCATCTCGAGCGCGAACAAGCGAGGAAAACGAATCCTAAGAGGCTGATCTCCCAGCCAATGATCATGCCAAAACCGAGTATCGCCCCCATTACCAATTCGTTTTTTACAATGAGCTAAAAAATTAAAACCTTTGTCTTCCAACATATGTAATTCACGAAGAATGGAACACCAATTAGTAGAAAGATTTACCGGATGCGAGGTGATCGAATGGCCATACAAAGCTTTAATAACCCGGAACCACATCGAACCGTCTTGGGAAATAAATCGCCATACCCATTTTAAAAGAAGGGCTCGATTAAGAGCATGAAAACTAGATACGCCTAAACCTCCATTTTTCTTCGAAGCTAAAATCTTATTCCAAGCAGCCCAAGTAATTTTCTTAGCCGAAGTATCCACGCCATTAAAAAACTTACTACGGACAGCTTCCATGGAATTCAAAATAGCTTTGGGCACCTTAAAGATAGACAAATAATATAACGGAGAGGCCCCAAGAACCGCTTTCAAAAGGGTCAATCTTCCGCCAATAGAAAGCGTTCTCACCTTCCATGAAGAAAGGCGAGATCTTAACTTGACCAACGTAGGAGACCAAGCTTTAAGACTCGACATACACTCTCCCACCATCACTCCTAGATAACGAAACTGATTATTTAAGATACCACATCCAATTGACGCCGCTGCTTGCTTTACAATATCAGGTGGAACTCCCACACCCAACACTTGACTCTTATTAATGTTAATTCTCAAGCCCGACGCAAGAAAGAAACATTGAAGAATATTAATAATACCTTTCAGATTAGCATCTGACCATTCTCCTATGAACATAGCATCGTCTGCATAGAAAAGATGTGAAATATAAGTCGACCCATGTAATTGAATACCTTTGAAAACGCCTTCATTAATAGCTCGAGTAAAAGACAAATGAAGGGATTCCATGACGAGTATAAAAAGGTAAGGAGATAATGGATCGCCTTGTTTAAGCCCACAATAAAAAGGGAATTCACTTGTCGGGCTGCCATTAACCAAGATCGAAGCTTTGGCAAAACTAAAAGTGCCACGAATCCAATTGCACCAATTACCACCAAAACCGAATGCCTCAAGAACATCAAGCAAATAATCCCATCTCACCGAATCATACGCCTTTGCAAAATCTACTTTAAAAAACATCGCTTGTTTTTTCTTTCTTTTACACCAATGTAACAACTCATTTAGAATGAAAGGCCCGTCTAAAATCTGCCTATTAGCAACGAAAGCAGATTGCGTGTCTGAGATAAGATCCGAAATTACCAGCGCCAATCGATTTGCAAGAACCTTCGTGACAATCTTATACATACTCCCAATCAAACTAATTGGCCGGAAGTCATTCACAAATTTAGCATCCGTTACCTTAGGGATCAATGCAACAAACGACGAATTACAACCATTAAGAAAAACCCTAGTATCAAAAAAAATGTTCTATAGCATCACATAAATCAGAACCAACAAGATTCCAATACTTCTTAAAGAATTCGAACGAGTACCCGTCTGGACCGGGGGATTTGTTCTCCCCACAGTCCCATACTGCCAACCGGATCTCATCGCGAGAAACAACTCTATCCAAGTCAGCAGCTTGCATAATAGATAACCTCTTATCGAAAGTAAAATTAAGAACCAAACGATGAATATCAGGTTTCTTGAAACGAGCTTCAAAATGATTAAAGAAAGCCTCCTTAACTTTGATCGGGTTAGTGCACCAGATACCATCGTCAAAAATACCACGAATAGCAAGCTGTGAACGTTTCTTGTTAATCAACCCATGAAAAAAATTTGAGTTCTCGTCCCCTTCAATGGCCCATTTGACTTTGGATTTCTGGATAAAATCTTTAGCTTCCCTCGAGTTAATGTCATGAAGTTTGCGATGAAGCTCAGCTCGTCTTATAAGGTTTGTATCGGAAACAGCCCCACTATCCACAAGCCTATCAATATCTATTAATTCGTTCTTAATAGAATTTTTTTCGCCAACCGCGTTCAGCTTCTGATCCTTTACCCAACTCCGAATTCTGGTTTTTAGAGCTTGAAGTTTTTTTTAAATCGAATCATCTTATTGGAATCATTATAGGAAAAAGAACGCCACTCTTGTTCCACCATAGTATCAAATCCCTCCAAGTTGAACCAAGAATGGTAGAACCGGAAAGGAGTCGGCCCAAAATCCGCATGAACCTCACAAAGAATAATCGGGCGATGATCAGACAAATGCCGTTCAAGGCATATTGCTGTAATAGATGGGAAAATCATAAAGATACCTTCAGAAACTAGGAACCGGTCTAGTTTGCTCATTTTTGACCCCGATGGATGAGACCATGTGAACGCATATCCCTCCATCTTTACATCAACAAGGCCCGATGTTAAAACAAACTTATTAAAAGCTCTAGCACTAGTCGGGTTAAAACACGACCCACGTATTTCTTCTATAGACCTGACTTCATTAAAATCTCCTAACATAATCACCTCTTCATTCCAACGACTTATCAAAGTAGCCATATAATCCCATAGCATACGTTTAGACGAACCCTGCTGTGGAGCATAAATAGCCACAAAAAGAACCTTGGAATTACTAGGTAACCAAGTCCCATATATTGCAATGAAATTATCCAATAAAGTAGCATAGTCTTTTTTAAAAACCGACGCCTCCCACACACATAGGATACCATCGGAATTCCCAATCGCCTCACTATGAACATAGTCATAATTAGAATTACCCCACATGAACTTAACATCCATATGGTTAACACATTGCTACTTCGTTTCTTGAATTGCCATAAAATTAATCTTATTTTTTGAAGATAACTCCTTGATCCACTCCTTTTTCGTCTTGTGGCCAAGACCTTGAATATTAAGGTCGTCTTGTGGCCAAGACCTTGAATATTGAGGGACAAAATATTCATTTGGGAACATCACCAACTCCTTGTAATTCAATGATCAATGATATGTTTTCATACAACCCTCCATGGAATAGCCCATAGCTTTACCCACCCGTATCATATCCTCCATGACATCCAAAACTGAGCCTCCATTTTTAACCACGTTCCTTTGCACGTATTCACTACTCGTTTCCTTATCACCATCCTGAGAGTTGTTCAAAACATTAGCACTTACTGCCACCGGAACCTCTTTATCAGAATGGTTCACATACATCTCCGGAGTAAAACCAGGTGGGTGTGACATAGAAGGACTAGTCTCGTGAATATCCTCGCCTTTTTGTTTGTTCAGAATACCATAAATGTTAAACGGATCCTCAGACTTTTGACTCGCCAAATCAGCACTATGAAGAATTGGTGAAGACGAATTGTTCCCAAATAAGACTTCTTCAACGTCACTTAACTCATCATCTCTGGAATTCACCTCACCGCTATGCGACTGAGCTTGTATTTTAACCGACCCCTGATCAGAATCATCATCCGAGTTGTATTCCCCCTCCTTTGGGCCCAAGAAAATTGGACACCATGTGAATAATTCTTTTGCCCGCACCATATGAACCTTACCTTTAAAAATAATCTTGAAAGACTCCAAAATGGATAAAGGTTGCTTCGTCTTGATGCATATCCTCTTACGACCAAAAGAAGAATCCACATTGTCTTCAATGTCCACCACCTCTCCCCATTTCTTAGCAATTCTCGTAAACGTTTCAAGGGACCATAAGTTTAAAGGGATCCCTTCAATGTCCACCCAAACAATACGCTCCTCGCTAACGAAATCATGAATAGCATTTTGTAATACAGAAAACCATGATTTTACCCCTGTATGTTGAATCAATTTCGCCTTTGTTTCCTCTTTCTCACAATCAACCATGACCCATAAGCCCCCGAGATAGACCAAGTTACCAACATCGAAACCTTCGTCCATAAGTAGATTCCTCAAGTTGGGGATAACATTTGCATCTTTCACTTTTCCCATTACATGACTCGACAAATCGCGTTCAACACAACAAGATTCGTCAAGTACCAAGACAGATGCAGACGAAATTGTAGGCCCATAAACAGTCGCAGGAGGTTTCCCACTGACCACATTCACATATGATCCTGATGCCACCTTGGCCTGATCAACTCCCTTGAAAATTTTAGGAGCCGAAACCGCATCAACACGCGATGATGAATTAGGTTTACTAGGTCTCTCAAACCGGACCGGGTTTGCAAACAAGTGAAATCGCCCAATCCAAATAGTATTAAGATTTTCAACCAACCTATCCAAGTTATTGACCTTAATGAATCTGACAAAAGCAAACCTTTTCCCCATCTTGGATTTTTTATTTGGAATAAAAACATCTACTACAGATCCATACTCATTGCATACCTTCCAAAGATCTTTAGATGTACATCCATCCGGAAAATTAGAGACAAAAACAGATTTAGAAATTCTTACGGTTTGATCGGCTTTGGATTGAAGGGAGTTCTGAGAAAATCCCATGATGCGGATCGAAAAAAAGGATAATAAGAAAACGGAAATGGAATAAATTTTAAAGGAGTGGAAACAAAGCTGATTTCTACACAAGGAGATAGAAGATCAGATTGTTCTTTGGTGGAATTGGGTAATCGCCGTCGCCATGAAGTAAACCTTAGTCATTCTAGTGTTTATGAAAAGAAAAAAAAATTCATCAAAACATTGAATAGTGTATCTTTTTCATGCCATGAGTTTAAAAATAAATTATGACATGAGTTTAAAATAATTTTCTTCTAGCATCTTGTTAGTTTTTAATAAATTCGCCGTTAAAAAAAATGATCCCGTTCTTGACTATCTTACTTTTCTCGAATAACAAACTTTTCTCTAATGATAGATGGTTGTGGTCTCTTGATGGTGAGGGTGACTTTACGGTTTCTTCGGTTAGGAAAGCAATTGATAACCATATTCTTCCGAAGGGCATTACAAAGACGAGGTGGATTAAGGAGGTCCCAATAAAGATCAATATTCATGCTTGGAAAGTTAAGAATGATTGCTTCCCTACCAGGTTTAATATGTCCCGAAGAGGTATGGAAATTGATTTCGAATTTAATGTCCGATGTGCAAAGTATGGCTTAAAACATCTAGTCAATCTGTTTTTTTTCCACGTGTAATGTAATTTCATTCGTGACATTATGCTAAAGATTAATCGTTGGTGGGAGGTGGATCATAGGGAGTTCGACTCCTATGATGAATGGTTAGAATGGTTGGCGTCTATTCGGCTTCCCATGAAAGTCAAGAAGGTGTTCGAAGGCATATGTGTCATTGTGTGGTGGTATACTTGGAATTGGCGGAATAAGAAGATATTTGGCCATGAAACTTCCCCAAAGGCGAGAATTTTCGATGAAATTGTGTCTCGCCGCTTTCATTGGATTCGATTTAGAAGTAAAGCTAGTTTTAGTTGGAATGAGTGACTTAAAAACCCTAATCTTATTTCGTTGTAATTTTCTAGCTCCTTGCTAGTGTTTTTGTTTAATAAAATCGCCGTTAAAAAAAAACAAACTAAAAAACTATAAATTTATGAATTGTGTTTTATAGAATTTAAAAAGCAACATGTTAATCCTTTTAAACATTTTATAATCATAATTTAAGACAATATTTATATGAAACATTTATATAATAGGATCTTCATATCCCGATCTAATCTTACGACCTTAATCTTGCAAAGACGATAGCGATAATGAGTAAAATCATATCACGATCTTGAAAACCTCGATTCAAGCTACTCCTTCAATTGAATAGGATGATTCACCTCAGCCCTCAGGTGAGCATAGGTTGCGACAAGGCGTGCAAAATTAAACTAATTTCTTTGTTTAGTTGGCTTGAAGCTAATTATGAGTTTCTTATTCACCACTAATCTGTATTGTAAGATGAAATCTTATGCACTTATTTTCATTATTATTCTTAACGCTTAAGTAGCCAATGTAACTCATTTTCGAGTTATACCCATATCGACGAATTGTTAAATGTAATGTATCATCTCATACAATCTTTGGTAATTGATCATGTCTCCTTAAATGTATACTGATCAAACAATAAACAATAATAAGCGAAGAGAATCCCTCTATATACATTCTCTATTTAGATATTAATATTAATACCGTATTTTTTGACTCTAAAACGCACTCATAAACGGTTTTAGAAGGAATGTAATAATTTGCACGAATATAAAAGTGACAATGATTGGGTGCAAAAGCCATGCTTCGTTTGATTAGTATATGATCAAGTGACAAATGGAGATGGATAAAAGAGACCGGAATCAATGGCTTTTTACCATACATTTTACTTTTACCCCTAAATCATGTGCTTATCATATCTTTCAATTTTCTCCAAAAAGATTGTATATTTATCAAATACGGAGTAATATTTAAACTAATATGTACAAGATTTTTAGTGAAAGGTAAATATTAGTTTATATTTCCTTCGTCTCAAACTAACTGTTCTCGATGTCTCAATTTAATTATACACTATTAAAAATAGACATAGTAGTTTGATCAAATTTACTATATATAACATTTGTTTGAAATTAGTTAAAGGTAAAACTGTTATTCTGCTAAAAAGTAAGAAAAAGTTCGCATAAAGTAAGAAAAAGTTCGCATTAATAAATACACTTTTTTTAAACTGTGTGTTTTTTGTTGGGAGATAATAATTTTTAGACGGAGAAAGTAATACTATCTTTGCGTGTTATATAATATTTGACTCAAAATTGTTTAAAGGGGCAATTTCATATTTCCCCTCATTTTAGTTGAAAATTTCATATATGCCAAAACATGCATTAAAAACATTGTACATTATGCATTCAATAGTTGTACTTTGGGTATATATGAAATTAATCATCAAACTAGGGTGATATATGAAATTAATCCTTGTTTAAATAGCCAATAAATCAATCTTAGTCACTCATTTTTTTCATCAAAATAGAAAAAACCCACTTTTCACATTTTTTTTAAAAATAAAATATTTTGCAAATAGTAAATCATCAAGCGACAAAAAAATACACCATCGCGACGGGTATTTTTTTATCTTTCAGTACACGGACAGTTCGATATACTTTCGACGCACTATTGTTTTTCGAGTTTTGTTTTAGTATTAAAATTTTCGTCTGAAAAAATCACATGTGATTTGTATGTTTGAAATTACGTGTGATTTCAAAAATCACATGTGATTTTATAAAATCATATTTGATTTCATATAATCACATGTGATATTAAAATAACAAATCACATGTGATTTATTCAGACGCAACTGAATTAAAAAAATCAAAAATAAATTCGTCTAAAGCATATAGAATTGCCCATATATAGAAAAATGATTTAATTCTTGTCGAGATGGTATGATTCTTTTCGCTTAATGATTTACCGATTGTAAAATATGCTATTTTTTGAAAAAGGTGAAAAATGGGTTTTTAATTTTGATTAAAAAATTGATGGCCGTGATTAATTATTTGGGTTTTTAGATAATTAAGAGTTTGCATTAAACTTTTCATTACGAGACATGCAGATCTGTGCGATGCACACAAGTTGTATCTAATATTGCGTAGGGCTTCTGTGAGTTGGAGATGTGTAAATATGCTGGTGCATGTAATTGAAACGTGATACGTAATATTTAAAAACAATATTTTTTTAGTTAGAAATGATATATTTCTTTGATTTTTATTGATCGTACTTACAAAATTGTAAGGATGCTGCTTCCTTCTTAATTTCTTCTCAGAATGTTTATTTATTAGAACACTATGCATCTTAATCCATTGATTGTAATATAGTTGTCTTGCATCAAACAATATCATGATAATATATCATTTTGCATAAAAAATGACTTGTATCATCAATCTCGACTAAAAAGTTATTCTAGGTATATGTAGAGGCAAATTGCCAAATTCTCAAATAAATCTATTTAGTTTGGGCCTTTGTTGGGATTAAAAGCCTTCTTGAAGTTACTGCTACTAAGGTTTGTGTTACTGCTGCTAAGCTAAAGTTAGTGTTGTTTATTAACTTTAATTAAAAATATGCTAAGTAGTTAGTGCTGCTAGTATAAAGTTAGTACTGCTAATTCACAGTTACTAATGTTAGTATATATTAGTACTGCTAGTGTAAAGTTAGTACAGTTGTGCTGGTGAAGATTGAAGAAAATATTCTAAGTAGTTACTACTGCTTGTACACAGTTAATGCTGATGGTGTATAAGTTAATACTGCTGATGCTAAGTTAATGTTGTTAGTACAAAAGTTATAACTGCTCAAAGATTAAGACTGCTGAAAGAGTTTCTACTGTCAGA
>BQNB010104524.1:0-23797 GCA_026074375.1 Tanacetum coccineum | reverse complement strand
CTTTTATAAATAAGCACTTCGTATGCTTAACTGCTTTTTCTAGGCTTATTCGTTTAAGCATTTTTCAAGTTTATATTTTTCCTGCAAACTTTACTTCATTAGTAATTTTTAGTATTTTTCTCAGATTTTTAAATCAAAGTTTAGTATTTTTCGTACATTTTTCTAGTTTAAAAACTTTAAAAAATATATAAAAAATAGAAAAATAATCAAAAAAATAATTTTCTTTTTCTAAAAATTTTCTTTAATCATAATTTAGGTTTAGAAATTAAATTTGCGTTCGTAGGTTTTAATTTTAGGGTACTTGCTTATTTGTTGAGTTTTCTTAATTCCCGATAACGTTTTTGCCTTTAGTAGTTAATTGCCTTAATTGCGTGTTTGCTTTTACTTGTTTTATATTCGTAGAAATAGATAACCAAATCAAAATCTTCAAAACAATTCAAATCGTTATCCAAATAAGAACGTGGTTTCAATTCGCAATTCTTGGGGTATAAACGACCTGGTAATTACTTACCGGTTAACGTACGATATTTTTGTGTACATTTTTACTTTTAATCTTTGTCCTCAAGGATTTCTAGTGAATTTCTAATATACGTATATATAACCGTACATCAATTATCTCTTCACACGTTTTGTAAGCCCATTAGGGTTTTCCTTGGTGTATAAAAGGAACCCTACGGCACTAGTTAGACACAAATTTTCAATACAAGTTTCACAAATATTCATAGTTATTAATCTGTAACCTAGCAGATTAATAGTAATCAAAATTTCTGTTTTATTCATTATTCTTCTTAGTAATATAAGTTAGTTTCCGCATAGCTTATATTGTTCATAGTCATTGTTTCTCTTGTAGTTAGTTTGGATCTATCCAGATTGGCTACCACCCTTAACAGGCTAGAAAGATCTATTAAGTCTGGGATCTACAAGTGGTATCAGAGCTTGTAGAGAAACTCTGAGTAAGAAGAACCAAAACACATCAGTTATAAACCTTTACCTTTCAGATCTATTCAATGGCAGGATCAGATGATGAAAATCCACCACCACCACCACCACAACAAACACCAACACAACAAGCCCCTCACACTGTGTCAACCATTAAACTCCCTATTCTGAAGAAAGGTGAGTATGACATTTGGGCCATGAAAATGGAACATTACTTGAGCCATACAGACTATCTTATATGGGAATTCATACAAAAAGGACATGGTCATGTAAGTGTCTCAACAGATACAAATGGAGTAATAAAGGTTCTACCTCCTAAAACTGCTGAAGAAATTTTAGCAAGAGAGAGAGAAAGAAAAGCAAGGACCACCTTTCTTATGGCTTTACCAGAAGACCATTTAGCAAAATTTCACAAGATGACTGATGCTAAAGAGATGTGGGATGCTATCAAATCCAGATTTTGTGGCAATGATGAATCAAAGAGGATGCAAAAATACATTTTAAAGCAACAGTTTGAAGGCTTTTCTGTATCCAACTCAGAAGGAGTGCACAAAGGTTATGACAGGTTTCAGAGTCTTCTGAGTCAACTAGAGATTCATGGTGTAGGTGTCTCCACTGAAGATGCCAATCAGAAGTTCCATAGGTCTTTACCTTATTCCTGGTCCCAAGTGTCCTTAGTCATGAGGACCAAGCCAGGAGTGGACAGTCTTAGTTTTGATGATCTCTATAACAATCTTAGAGTCTTTGAGTTTGATGTTAAAGGCTCTACTGGATTATATTCTAGTGCACAGAATGTCGCCTTTGTTTCTTCTGAAAGCACTAGCGGTATTAATGATGTTAGTACTGCTTATGGTGTTTCTACTTCTTATGGCTATAACTCACAAAGGGAAAACTCTTTATCATACACTGATGAACTCATGTAATCTTTCTTTGCTAATCAATCCAGTGGTCCATAATTGGATCATGAGGATCTGGAGCAGCTTGATGAGTTTGATTTAGAAGAGATGGACTTGTGTCGGAACCTAATAATCACTTCATTTCATACTTTAATAAGAAAAATAAGCTGAGAAGATAAAGAAAGAATTTTAGAGAGAGAAACAAGAAAGAGAAAGTAGAGAGAAAAATGAGATGGTTGATTTACTTGCACAAAATACTAATGAAACCAACACCCTCTCCACACTTGGAGAGGAGTATTTATACTTGCACTATGAGGCTTTCATGCCTATGGGCTTTCTTTGGGCTAGGCTCGAGATTACTTGGAATTACTTTAGGCTTTAGCCCATAACACATGACCGGTTAGATTACATTAAATGAGCCCGAAACCCGTTCTAGCCTATTACAACATTTAATTTAAATAAATGACTGAGACCTAATATTGTAATGAACGAACTTCTTGTTCGACTCAATATTTTGAGGCTAACAATCTCCCCCGAAGTGAGTTCATTGTGACACCCCTTCATGAGTTCAATGAGATTGATTTTGTCATTAAGCTCTTGTCTTTGTCTTGGTCTTTATCTTGTTGTAGGCTTGTTCCTTCATGCTGTGTGATCTTTAATCTTTAGCCTTTGTTATTGTCTTTCGACTTCGTCTTTACGTCTGAGATCTTTAAATCTTTATCCTTCAGTCTTGATCGTCTTTGCCACCTTGCGATCTTGTGTCACGACCAACATGCTCATACTTTGCATCTTCTTGAAAGCTCTTTAATAATCTCCTTTGATAGACTTGATATCTTAAAGGAAGATCTTATTTATCAGAGTTTGCGGAAGTCTTTGTCTTTAATACTTGAGCTTTCTTGATTCTTGAATCTTGATGCTTATAGTATGTCTTTGTAGTTTGAGCATGAACATCTGGTAATGAATCCAACTTTAGCTGGAATGAGGCATCTCCATCTCCATCTTTATATGAATCCTGAAATAAAACAGTTAGCAATAAAGCGTGTGGACGAATATGGCTTTGTCATTCGTCCGGATTTGGTTAGATTAACCTCTGGTTCGTGGGACGCCTATGATATGTAGATTAATATAGAAGAATTCTTGATAGGGGTTTCCAGTATAAAGCGTAAGTCTCTAACACGATGTTATACCTTTTTCCCCCCCCCCCCCCCCCCCCCCACCTTTCTATTAGATTCATCATGCTTGCATGTTCTCAATACCGGAACGTCTCAAAGCAGACAACACGATATGAGTGAATCAGATAGTTACTATCTTTCTGATTGAGTCATCAATTCATTTACTAGACCAAAATTGATATCCAGTTATCATAAGCTTGATCCATATAGAACCTCGCAAGTCACCTACCGCAGAGCTTGTTTGATGTTGGCTCTGGAAGGATTTCCATCGTCACCGTGAATACTAAAGAGTATCACTCGGATGTTCTGGCAAAATCACAAGGATAATGCATAGGACTGTAACAAGCTTTATTGAACTTAATGATGGTTCACAAATGTTTGTAATGGAATGTGTCCGCAATGAGATTTATTTTATTGAATCTTTTGGCTCTTGACTCGATTAGTGCGTTTGAGGACCTAGATACTCGCGAGGCTGAGCAGCTTGCCACCTATTCATATCAACTAATCGAGTGAGAAAGTCAATAGATGTCGTGTTGTATCTCTATGGACAAATGAGAAATGTTTTGTGAGAGAACTGAATGGGCTGGAAGGGGTTGTGCAGTGCATCACTGGGTCTATGATGTCTTGTCTTTAATACCAGAATTCATCATTGTGAATCTGATAGATTATGTATTGACCCAGTTTTTGCCTAAAGTGTGCGGAGGGCTGCTTTCTTTTGACCCTTTATCCATACATTTCTTGTTCATTCTTTAACCCCTTCAATGCTTACCAAGACGTCATTACTAACACCTTGTTGTGATTGTTCTAGTGTTAGATCAATCTTAGTCGGCATTATTCCCTTATACTCATTCATCTCTAGTCATACCTAAGGACTGCTATTTCGAACTATGAATTGTCCTTGGGTAGATCCCTCCGCTTCTGGTTGGACCATTGGACTAATACCTAACCTATCCACCTTATGACTTCAGAATCGTCGTGAATTAAGATGTTGTTGGTTATTCGATCGTCACCATAAAACCATTGAAAAATCAATCAAAGCGTTTGATAGAATATCAAACGTTTAACACTCTGAAAGTTTCAACTTTTGGAAAAACTCCCCTTTCACGCATGCATCAATAAACGAAAGTGTTTTGCACATGTGGGTAAGAGTATAAAGCACTTTTCACTCTTGAGTCTTTAGATCACTTATTATTTTCTAGATCACATTTTAATTATATTTCTCCCCTTATTTTAAATGCTAAGTCACTTAGTTTTTGAAATACTAGGTGATTAAAATTTGTCTTGAAAATTCTATGGGGAGAAAAATATTTGTCGGCATGAAATTAGACTGGAACGTTTTCTTTTTGTCCTTCAATCTTTATATATGTTTGACACCAAAAATGATACCAAGTTTGTAAAATGAATATAAAATTGAGGTAGAGGCAATGTTGAGCACATAATTTTGAAAGATTATGAATGCCATTGAAGAATTTTTTTTGTGGTTCCGGGAGTGCCTAAACGCAATTTATCGCGAAACGTATACACTTTACGTATCCGATAAAAATAAAATGAACAAAGTTAATAATTATCCTCAAAATAATTATATAACCCTTGCTTGATGTAAACATTTAATTGTTTGATGCCCGCTTACATTGAACGCTAAATTTTTGGCGTACGCGATTTAACTTAACGTTTTCAATTCAAAGCAAACACGTACAATATTAACAATTAAATAGTACATTTATTGACGTCGTCAAAGACTTGAAAACACAGGGTGTTATAAAAACACTTATACATCCCTTTTAACATAATATTATAATCCATATGACATGTAAATAAGTGTACAAAATAATGATCATATGTAAAAATCCATTTCACATATTCAAAAGTACCCTAGATGGTGATTTAACTTAGTAAAGCATATGAACACATAAAATCTTAGTTATGAAATGATTTAGCTTTTGATATAACCTTGTGTGGATGAGTAGAGATGATAACAACAATCACACCCTTGTGATTAAACCTCTTGGCTTGAAAAATTAGGATGAAACCCTAATTTTTACCAAAAACCCTAATCTTGCAATATCTTCTTAAAACCCTTTCAAAGCTTAACCAACCCTTCAATTATTCTTAGAATACCTTAAGTATGATATGTAAACACTAATATGGTGAAAGAAAATCAAGCTATGGATTGTGTTTTCTAAGGGTTTTGAGCCGTGAGTTTGAGAGAGAAGGGAGAAAGAGTTTTTGTGATTTTTGCTAAGTGTTTATGAAAGAAAGAGTGTATGCATGCTATTTATAGTGAAAATATCTAATTAACCTAACCATGGTTACTTTCTAACCCATGTGTAAGTGAAATGGTTCCCTATAATATCTAGATATTTATAATATCTAGATATTTAGGGCAAGTTGATATCTCTTGGTCCTATCTTGAAAATTTCGGCCACATAGGCTCCCATGTGATGTTATATTGATTATTTTGGGTATTGGGTATAATCGTGGGTATTCGTTTAAGCGTAGTTAGGTTTTGGTGCCTCCGGGAATGCCGAAACGCGTTTTATCGCGAAACGTAAGAATTTTACGTTGCCAATAAAAATAAGATGAACAAAGTTATTAATTATCCTCTAAATAATCATATAACACTTGTTTGATGTAAACATTTAATTGTTTAATGCCCGTTTACATTGAATGATCATTTTTAGTTTACGCGATTTAACTTAACGTTTACGGTTTAAGAGCAAACGCGTACAATACTAAAAATAATTGGTGACTTTATTAACGTCGTACATTGTCCTAAAACACGAGGTGTTATATAAATAGGAGATGATAATCGAAAACACCTGTGTCCAAAAAAGAAATAACCATTATATTCATAAAACCCTTTAAATACTTAAATCCATAAGTAGAAATTGTGTGATATCAATCAAGTAACCGAGTTTGTAAATGTGTATAAGTATGAGTATGTAAACAAGTACGTAAACAAGTTGTAATGATCATGTATTCTCCCTTGAGATTTGTAAAGAAATTGTAAAACAAGTAAAAGATGGGCTATAAACTCACCTCGATGTCATAGAATGAATGGTAGAAATGCACATATCAAGCACAACACAAACGGAAACTGGAATGGGTCGACCAAGAAGTTGCGGTTCATCTTAACGGCTATGACCCACTAGCCTAGGATAATGTATTTGGATTTTTCGATTGATGATTACATCAACGCGACATGTTGATAAAAGACTTAGATTTCAAGTTGTAATAGTTTGGTGGTTGGTTAAATAAAATAAATCGAAAAGTAAACACAAAGTATGTAATACATTCCGTATATATTACAT
Source organism: Tanacetum coccineum (assembly GCA_026074375.1). NCBI lineage: Eukaryota > Viridiplantae > Streptophyta > Magnoliopsida > Asterales > Asteraceae > Tanacetum > Tanacetum coccineum. The sequence continues at coordinate 17,479 of BQNB010104524.1, read as the reverse complement.
ATGAAAAATAAACAAGTATATAATTCATACCTTGAATTATATAACAAAGAAAACCAATCAAATAAATAATCGAGGTATATAATACCTTGCAAGTATTATATAAGAAATGTGAGAAAAAGAATTGAAACAAAATGATTCGGCACGCTTTCGGAAATCACCAATTAAATTATTAAAAACGTTCGTGCATAAAAGTAAACGCACGTTTTAAAGTTTTGAATTAGATAAATGACATCCTTAAAGCTTTTACAAAAGTTATGTTTTTATCTTCTAATCGGGAATTATAAAATATTATTTTATAATTTAATATTTCGTTTCCTTGACGGGTTGTAGCTAAAATAGTTGTCTCATTTGTAAAAGTATAGTTTTCGTTTGTTTGTCGGGTTATTGTATAATAACAAATTAATAATCTTAAAACAATATAAACTTGTCCTTTTACCGAGTTTCTAAAATAATAGAAGTTTTAGTGAAACATTACTAGGTATAGAAATTTATATAAATTTCGACATGACCTTTTCGTTTATATGACATTCCCCATTTTTACAAAACTTCATGTTTTTCACTTTTAATCAATTCAATTCATGTTGCAAATACCCGCTTAATTCAATATATATCTAAACTAAACAAAATAATAAATAGCATATTTATTTAACCATTAAACCACCATTAGATCCGGTTTTATATTTATAAAATCTTACGATATATTTATTAGTCGATTTATATAAGCCAAAAGCACCCTTGCTGTAAAACAGCGAACCAAACACGCCCCTTTGGTGTTTTTGCTAAACCAAACGCACCCTTTGGTCATTTAGGCTAAACCAAACGCACCCTTATGATGTAACTGCTAAACCAAACGCACCCTATGGTCGTTTCTAAAACCAAAATGGTGGCGGTGTGGTAGAGATGATGATGTGTGGTGGATCGGTGGTAAGGTGTGGGGTGGGATGACGTGGAGGCGGCTGTGGTGGGTGGCCGGAGGTTGGCCAGAGGCGGCGACTGACGGCCGGAAAAAGAGAGAAAAATGGAGTGGGTGCTAGGTAAATATGAGAAACCTTAATAGGGTTATACTTATATATATATATGAAAGTATGAAACTGTAAACTTGAATATTCTCGTTTTTAATTAAACGATTTTGAATAATGATGTTAACAAAATTTATTAAATATTTTATTTAATAAAAAGTGATAATTAAATATAATTTAATTATTTCCGTGTCGGTACGCGTTGTTCTCGTTTCTAAAATTATGCGAGGGTATTTCGGTCAATTTTTGCTTGTTTACGGGTCTCGGGTAAAACTAAAAAGTTGTCCGGAATGTCGTTTTACATCAAATTTATTAAGAGTCCAAGTCGTGAAAACGTGATCTAGCATGTCTTTTTTATAAGTCAACTTATGAATAACATATATCTTCTCGTTTTCAAGTCAAATAAGTTAAAAATAAATTTGCACATGAGAGATATATAATAATAAATATGATTTATTATTTAAATATGTTTTGAAAATTTACCGGTTACGCGGTAATCATTTTTATGTGACAATAAAAGAATAAAAGTCAAAAAGTCAAGTCGGACCCGAAAAGTCAAAGGGTAAAATAGTCAATTAAAATTTCAAAAATTGTCGGTTGTTACAAAAGGCAACAACAGTGCTCTAAAACTCCCTAAGGAAGTTCTGGTAAACCACTAAGGGACAGTTGGTAAAAGCTTTATTCAAAGGACAATTTAGCAGAAATTTCATTATTGGCTTGTAAGTATGCACATTTAGTGGGTAGTTAAAGTTACCCACCACATTATTAGTTTGAAAAACCACACCGTCCTCAGTCATGTTGCTCCATTGAGGAGCATATGTGATTGTTTGTTGTTCTGCCATTTTAGATGAGTGTTTTAAAAACAAAAAGGTTTTAATGGCAGAATGCCACACACTAGATGCTCACAAGTTTATTCAAACATGATCGTTGTCGTGAAATGTGTGATCTGTTGTCAAAAGGGACTATACGAAGATGGATATCTTTGTATGGAACACGATTGACCAAAATAAACGTTTGAAAGAAGTATTGCAATGAATAACTGGTTAAGAGAAGCTTTTTTACCAAAAAATTGAAGAACACCCACACTTTTGCTTTGAGAGAGAATTTGAGCAGAGTTTATTTGCTTTTTGAAATTTATGTGTCTGTTCTTGTTTTGATGAAGGATATATATAGAGGGTGTGTGAAAAGGTTTTGATAATTTTAAAATTTTCATTTTTGGAAAATGTTAAAATTGTTTTGGGAACGCATTTAATGCTATAACCCACTAGTTGCACGATTCCCTCTTTTACGGCTACAGTTTAGCCGTTCCGTTGTGTTTCACTTTTGCAGTCGTGACGTATGGACAACATTCAAGAGTCTTTTGATTAGACATTTTGGGAATAGATTGTGTGCATAGGAGTGAGAATTAAATGCACGTTAGGGTTAATTGAGTGAAATTAGAAATGGGGCCCATGACTATTGGATGACAGTTAGACAAGGAATATTTGTTCCTTATTTAATGTGTTCAGTCACCAACCTAGGACATTAAGTAACTAAATACTTGGAGCATTTAGTTACTTCATTTAATGTGTCCCTCAGTGTCATGGGATTCATGTGGGTTTCAGGGAGATGGTTTCAGGGAGAAGAATATACACCATACTGAATACGATTAATCAGGGAGACTGATTAATCAATATTCAACATGCCTAATTCTGCTTTCAGTCTGGTGAAAGTAGGTTCATCCAGGGGTTTAGTGAAGATATCAGCTAGCTGATACTCAGTGGGGATGAAGTGTAATTCAATATCTCCTTTAAGGATGTGATCCCTGATGAAATGATATCTAATATCAATATGCTTGGTTCTTGAGTGAAGTACTGGATTGTTGGATATTGCAATGGCACTGGTGTTGTCACAAAAGATGGGTACCATCTTATAATGGATGTCATAGTCACTGAGTTGACTTTTCATCCATAGGATACTTGCACAACACCCAGCAGCAGCAACATATTCAGCTTCAGCTGAGGACATAGCCACTGACTGCTGTTTCTTGGCACTCCAACTTTCAAACCAATTTTCCACACAGTAATTGGAAGGTACTGACGGTGTTTTTTATCCATATTGCAAAAACTAAACATAGTCTGAGTCTGAAATATATCCTTTGAGATCATAAGCCTAAATACATTTTGGATAATTCGACAAGAGTTAGAGTACATTTCCGGTACCTGGGTATTCTTTTCACATCTATTAGATGTGATTCCTTTGGATTGGACTGATATTTTGCACATAAAACTATGGAGAATTGGATATCAGGCCTTATTGTAGTCAAGTACATCAGTGACCCAATCATTCCTCTATATGAGGTCTCATTAACTAATTTTCCAGCTAAATCAGGACCTAAGTTGTTTGGGGGAACCATGGGTGTTTTCACTGAGGAAACTTTCAGGATATATCATATTTCTTGAGTAAGTTCCTGGTGTACTATTCTTGACAAATTAAGATTCATTTGTCATCCTGCTTGATTTGCAATCTAAGGAAGTAAGTGAGTTTACCCATCATACTCATTTCAAATTTCTTTGTCATCAGTTTCTTAAATTGTTTACAAAGTTTATAACTTGTTGAGCCAAATATGATGTCATCTACATACACTTGAAACAAGAGACTTCTTCCTTTTGATTTATAGATATAACAATGTGTTATCTTATTCTTCCCTGGGCAAAAACTTATTTGATTAAGGAAAGTAGAGAGAGTCTCATGCCATGCTGTTGGGAATTATATTTAAGTTGATAAGACAAAACACGAATGAAACAAGATGGAAACAAAAGGACCAAAGTCGTCATTGATGAATTCTACAAGCTGGTAGAGAAAATAAAGATTTGGTCAAAAAGAGATAAAGATATGAAGAGATAAAGATGAATATTTAATTGATTTAATCATTAATATCTTTTAATAGTTTCCATGTAAAGCCTTGACTCCTTATGCTATAAAAGGAGGTCCAAGCATATTGTTTTAGCATCCAGAAAAGTGTATGTTCTCAATGAGGGTCGATTAAAAGAAAACGTGTGTGTGTACACGTTTAGATAGTTAGTAGACAATGATAGACGTCTATAGTGTTTAGCCTCAAGGATCTTGTGATCCCTGTTACAGTTCATTGATGTAACCGTATTGTCTTGATCAAATAATATTGGGGCTATGGTGAATGTTTGGTAAAACCTTGTTGAAATATACTGAGAGTTAAGTGAAGATACTACAGCTAGTTGTTATTTAATAATGTGTATAGAGTAAGATAGAGTGAAGATATAATCCTTAAGGATAGAAGGTAATGAAACTATGACAACATTGAAGCTTAAACTCGTTACAATGTGAACTAAAATTATATTGAGGTTTCCTGATCAAGATCTCTTTGATTGTGAATGATCCACTCTATTACTGAATAGATCTTGAACCTTTAGCTTGCAAAGGGTTTGTTACTTTAGATAAATCCAAAGCAACAATAATGAAACACTGATTGAACACTATTGATTATGCGGAAACTAATCAACAATGCTAAGAAGAACAGTATTAAGTAAACACAAGAGATCTTCTATCAAACTCACACTTTATATTATAACTTGAATCTGCCTTGATTACAAACTATGATTGCTAATTGATCTTTATAGATCTATATTGTCTAGTATGCTAGGGTCCTTTTATACACAAGGATACCCTATGGGGGGCTTTACAAAACGCGTATAGAGATTATGCATAAACTTTTCTAGATATTCATGCATATCTTAAACTCTAATCTAATTTGCAAAGAAACTTACTATAACATAACAGTACTAACTTTTAACTATCGTATTAACTTCTTTATACTGTCAGTTATTTGACTATTATACACGACCAATACTACTATGCTAACTCTTTACCAGTTACTATCTTGTGTACTAGCTGAACTAACTGTATTACTAAAGAATATGTATTAGAAATACTTATTCAAACAATCCTCCCCTAAACTTGAACTTCACTTGTTAACTTCAAGTTTCTTCAGTTTTCTTCAGTTTGAGCTTTTGAGGATTGCATCTAAACACTTCTTTAATCTGCTCTTTGATGATCTTGAACTCTTTTGTGTTCTTGGTCATCTTTAACTTCCTTTAGCTTTCAATCCTTGTCAGCAGCAAATCATCACCTCTGCATCCTACTACTCGCACATCCAACTAGTTCGGCAGTGTTGTTTTGGCAAACTACCTGCCATCAACGGATTTGATAGTCTTTACATAAGCCGGTTTGCTATGGATAGTCAATGCTTCATTGCAATAACAAGGTGCATTGATAACCTTATAATTTTTAGCAAACTATTAGCTATCAACGGATTTGAGATCTCTTTACCAGTATTAACTACTGCTCTTGTCCCAACAGTAGTCATATTTTTAACCCCAGAAGTTTTAACATCTTGTTTTAAGTTTTTGGGTCTAAAAGCTAGTTTTGTGTAGTAAGACCTCTTGATTGGTGAATATGAGGCTCTTGGTCTTACATTGTCCATTCTTGGGTAAATTGGTCTAATAGCACTACCAGTTTGTGCTATTTTTGGGGCAAATGGCCTAGCAGTACCAACAGGCCTAGCAGTACTAGCAGTACTAACAGTGTGTACTGCTCTTTTCCCATTTGGTCTAACAGGATTAATCAAACCTGTTTTGGTTAGTACTCCTTTTGGGACAAAAGTCCTTCTTGTTTGAGGGTATTTCAATTTATTTGAAAATTTTTGGTGATTTACCCTTTTAGCATTATCCCATACTGGTTTGACCACCCTTTGACCAGTATTGACCACAGTTTTCAGCTTAGGTTCTGGACTCTTTTTGGCATAAAAATCACAATCTTTGATCAAATGGTCAGTACTCTTACAGACAAAGCAAGCTTTTATTTTCTTAAATCCAATTCCTTCTTTCTGAGAAATTTGTCAATGTTATACACCTTGAGTTTTAACTGTTTGAGTTCATTAGTCTTAAAAGGGACTAACTGTGTTTACTTCAGGTCACATCATCTTCTTCATCTGAGTTTCCAATCCTCAGTGATAACTTTATCTTCTGTTAATCATTTGGTTTGATGAATTCAACTTTATTTGTTTTACCTACAGTCTCACTAGTTTTAGATTCACTAGTATTATTTCTTGGCTCAGTTGTTTTTTACTCAATTATTTTCTTCCTAATGGCATATTCATCTAAACCTGCAAATGATATGTCAGCTCTTGGGGTTAGGAAGTTCCCTATTATAGGAGGGGGAACAGCATGATACCCATCTGCTTTGGAGAACCTATCATTTGCTGGTGTGATCTCTTCATCACTAGATCTGACCTCAAAAACATTCATACTATCAGTTTTAGACATGTTACTCATTTCATCCTATTGTGTGCCATATCCTAAACCATTTTTATCTTTAGCACTCATTTAACTGTTGAGTAATTTATTAAGACCCTTGGATGATTCTTCCCATTTTTCTATCTTAACTTTTAACTCATCTCTTTCCTTAACAACTTTGCTAGACTTGTCAAGTCTTTGTCAACACCATTTAAGCACGAACAAGTTACCTTTAAAGTCAATGTCCTACTACAAACACGACTTTAAGATATGATAAGAACACGCACCTGTGAAACTCAACTACAACATCAAATAAGCAATATTCAATTTTCTTCGTAATCACATCTTCAAGAAATCCAAAACGAGCCATAAAATCAATAAGAATAAATTGTTGTGAAAAACAGTTCCATCCGAGATCCAAACACGGCTGTTGTCCAATATCGGACAAAGCTAGCAGTATTAACCATTTAACCCAGTAATACAAACTGAGTAACGCTAACAGTATTAACATCCAAACCAATTAGCAACGCTTTTTCTGTCAGAAAGTTGTCACTAAACTATTGCTAATCTGTCACTAATTCCAGCACCATAAACATTCAGCGAGCATCACTAATTGTAGATATGAGTAGCATTAAATTTTAAATATCATACAACCCAAATTATATTAGAAACCCACAAAAATCACCTCCAATGGGCTTCCAACACGCCCTATGAGCAGCAACATTAACACTCGCCATCACCAAACATATACTGAACCAAAATAACCACCAGCGGTACTAAAAATACAACCAGCAGTATTACTTATATGTGGGCAGTATTAACCTTCCATACCTGGCACCACTAATATCTTGGCAGTATTAAAAGTCATATCCAGCCCATGAAATCAGCATTATAGTCAAACACGTTCAAAATATACTCCGGAAGTTATTATAGGAAGTAAATATATTCCCTAAAATTAGGGTAACATAACAAATCCCATTCTTTTCCAAATCTCTTTACTTGCTGCTTTATCTTCAATCACGTCAACATCTAATTATCATAACAATAATATTAACTTTCCATACTACATGATGTCCACGTCCAAAATATAAGAAGCAGTTACGGAAGCAAAATCTATTCCCTAAAAAATAGGAACCAAGACTGTATACAGCCAAAATCACGCACTTATTGCTCCTTCAATTTCACAAACCACGGATAAACCAAACATGAACATCATAACCGCTATACACGATCAGATACAACTAGCAACAATCATAATCCTACTAATCAATATCTGTTGTGCACATGCATCAAGATGTTTAGGGTTTATAAAGAATATGCATCAAAAATCATATGATGATTTTAATACATCTTCTTTTGAAAAGCACGCCAACCAGAAACATTATCACAATGAACCAGAAGCTTTCAAACTATTGACGATACCTGCTGATGAAACCCTTATGATTGATATCTGTTAGGGTTTCAAAAAACCCTAAAACTATTCTTAAGTCTTTACTGCTGCTGCTTTAAACGAATTAGGGTTTGCATGAAAACCCTAATTGCGCTGTCATCATTTTCTTCATAAAAATGACACAAAAACCTTGTATAAACCCTAGATATCAAGAGCAACCCACTCTGATACCAATTGTGGAGATCGTTTTGCCCATCCAGGATTAGTTTTACAAACAACATTAATAAGCACAGCGGAAATTATAAAGAACAGTAATGTTGTTAAATAAGGTTTTAGTAGTAAACATTCTATTAATCTACTACCCCAAGGTTAAATGATCCTTGGGGATAAACTAACTAATACATATACTAACTAACTATTAGACTCTCATTGGAGAGATCTAACTATGATAGATATTTAAACCATACACCCTACATCTCTTTATATACTAGAGATGCTAGGGTTTACAAAAAAACCTAGCTTACATAGAAAGCTAACTTAATTTATCACATTAAGTCCTTGTTGTTTCATCTTTCTTCATTTGTGCATATGTAGTTTTGTAATCATCAAATCTGAGATCCCAACAGATTTTCTAGCTAAATGAGGACCTAAGTTGTTTGGAGGAACCATGGGTGTTTTCACTGAGGAACTATCAGAAATTTCATATTTCTTGAGTAAGTTCCTAGTGTATTGTTCTTGACAAATTGAGATTCCTTTGTCATCCTGCTTGATTTGCAATCTAAGGAAGTAGGTGAGTTCACCCATCATACTCATTTGAAATTTCTTTGTCATCAGTTTCTCAAATTGTTTACAAAGTTTATAACTTTTTGAGCCAAATATGATGTGATCTACATACACTTAAACAAGGAGAACTTCTCTTTTTGATTTATAGATAAACAATGTGTTATCTATTCTTCCTTTGGCAAACTTATTTTGAATAAGGAAAGTAGAGAGAGTCTCATACCATGCCTTTGGTGCTTGTTTAACCCATAAAGAGATTTGTTTAGTTTATAGACATAGTCAAGGAACTCACTACTTTCAAAGCCAGGAGGCTGTTGACATAGACTTCTTCTTTCAGTTTACCATTCAGGAAGGCACTTTTGACATCCATTTGGTAAACTTTGAAGTTCTTGTATGTGGCAAACGTAATAAATATCCTGATGGCTTCCATTCATGCCACTGGTGCAAAGGTTTCATCATAGTCAATTCCTTCTTCCTGACTATACCCTTGTGCAACCAGTCTTGCTTTATTCTTTGTTGTTGTGCCATGCTTATCTTTCTTGTTCCTGAATACCCATTTGGAACCTATGGCTATTTTTCCATAAGGGAGAGGAACAAGAGTCCATACTTTGTTTTTATAGAACTGATTCAGTCCTTCCTGTATGGCACCAATCCATCTTGGGTGCTTCAATGCCTTAAAAACCATTTTAGGCTCTATCTTAGAGAGAAAATCAGCAAATAGACATTCACTTGCTGAGGCAGCTGTAAGCTTGGCAGCCATGCTTCTTGTAAGCATGCCTTCACTAGGATTACCAATGATATTTACAAGTTCAATGTGTTGATCTCTTGACCATCTATCCTAAGGAACATGATGAGAACTTATAAAGGCTTGATTTATGATGTGAGACAGAGTGACATCAGGGACTAAAGGTTCAGTAATGGATCCTAAAACTTCAGTATTGTTCCCTGATGGTACTTTAGTGGGTTGAGTGATCATTTGATCATTCTGAACATTTTGTTCACGTGTCCCTTCAGTGTTGAGTAGATCAGGAGGACCTTCATCATCCTTAGTATGAGGTATTTCAGGCTTAGTAGGAGCAATTACTTTAGAGACATGATTTTCTTGGGTAATTTCAATAAGTGAACGTCCATCAGGAATGATGTAGTATGAGACATCAGAATCTACTTGATATTGTCTAGATGGGTCATCCTCTTGAAATTCATCAGGAGGATATCTAGAGGAATCATTAATTCCTATCTCATCTACTGAGGTATTGGTAAACCTGATGGCTTCCATACTTTCATTAAATGTTACATGATAAGTCTCCTCTATTTGTTGTCTTCTTATGTTATAGAATCTGAAAGCCTTTGAGAAAGAGGAATATCCTAAGAAATATCCATCATCAGCTTTAGCATCAATTTTGCCTAGATGATCCTTGTGGTTATGAATAAACACAAGACATCCAAACACATAAAAGTAACTGATATCAGGATTTCTTTCCCGAAATATTTCGTAGGAAGTTTTATCATGACTTTTGACAATGATTGATCTATTTTGAGTATAGCAGGCTATTCTGACTGCATCAGTCCAGAAATGCTTAGAAAGTACTAATCCATTCAGCATAGTTCTAGCAGCCTTAATGAGAGTTCTGTTTTTCCTTTTAGCTACACCATTTTGTTTAGGTGTATAGGGAGAAGAGAAATTTTAAGAGATTCCTTTCTCATCATAGAAATTCTCAAGCTCATGATTTCTAAACTCATTCCTATTTTCAGTTCTGATTTGTTTGACCTTTACATCATTTTGATTTTCTACCATCCTGATAAAAGACATAATCATTTCAGGTGTTTGACTCTTCTTCCTGAGAAAGTATACCCATGTGTACCTTGAGTACTCAGCAATAATGACTGGGGTATATTTCTCATAATTTATGGACATTGGACTTAATGGTCCAAACAAGTCCATATGAAGAAGATTTAAACACTTCTTTATAGAGAAGTTTTGTTTAGTTTTGAATGAAGCTATATGGTGTGATTTGCAGTTTATTATACCTAAAATATATTAAATATAATACTTTTAAAAGAGAAATTAAGAAAATTACCAAGTCACCCTTGATAAAATTCACTCTCAAAAATATATATGATATAATATATATTACGTATATTAAACCGGGTAAGTATGATCACCCGGGTCGTTTCCCCAACGACTAGTGAAATTGAAACCTCGTTTAAGCTTAGATTCTGATTTGAATAAAGCAAAGATATTTTTGATGATCTATATCTACTAAATAAAAGTAATTTAGACAATTAAACAAATACGGGAAACAAATAAATTGTGACAATTAAGCGAGTAAACTAATTTTAATCCCTAAAAATGTAAACTAAAATTATAAACCTAAGATAGGACAAAAGGAAATTTTAGAAAAAAGAAAAACTTTTTTTTTATATTTTGCTTTTTAGATTAAAAGATATGATTTTTTTCTAAGATTTAAACTAATTAAAAACTATAATAATAATAAAACTCTTAAAAATAAAATCCTAAAATTTTTATAAAAATTACACTAAATAAAGAAAGTGTGCAGAAATTTTATAAAAATAAAAGCCCTAATTTTTACTTTTTGCTTAAAGTCTAATTAAACTAATTAAAACCTAACCCTAACTATTAATTAAAACTTAATAAACTAATTAAAAACTAACTTAGGGACTAACTGTGTAAAAGACTTAAGGACTAACGGGCTAAAACATTTAACGGGCAAGGATTAACTGGAAAACAACTAAAACAGAAAAAAATTACAGGAATGGTCCCTGAGGTCTTACCCCGACAACAAACTAAGTCCAATTATAAGCTCAAATTCTAAAAGTGCTTATCACTAAAAACTTAAAAGAGCAAAGTTGTAAAGGAAGCTAGTAGGAGCAAAATTAATAAAAACTACTTGGGCTGAAAATAACAAATAAGCTCAATAAAAGCTTATTTTTGAACTGACCTCAGAAAGTGGGGGTTAACCCTTGGTTTTAGAAAATAAGCTATAAAAAAACTCAACACTAGTTCAAAATGTAAAAGGAAAGAAGTTCTAATGAGCTTATGATGTGCTTAACCTAAAAATGAAAAGATAATAGAGCTTAAGGAACTTTTAGACTACTGAAAATGAGGGAGAAACAAGCAAACTCAGAAAATAAGGCATTTAGCACAAAATCCAAATGAGCTTAAAAGCTTAAAAAGCTAAACTAGACTCTAAAACTTTAAGGACTTATTAAACTACTTATAATCTATCTTATTAAGCTATAAAATCTAGACCCATAAGCTAAATTAACAAATTAAAATCCTAAAATTTCTAAATACTGTTTTTGGTTTTTTTTGTTACTTTTGACAGCAAAATAAGCTAGGAGAATAAGCTAGAAAATGTAATCTAAGACTTATTTTATATTAAGCTATAACTAGACTTTAAAATGCTAAAAGATAAGCTATTAAATCCTACAATTACTGGCTTAAATTGAGATTTGAATATCAGCAGTACTAACTAACTTAGTTCTGCTGATGTAAAGTTCCTTTTTTTAACAGCTGAATAAGCTAAGAAAATAAGCAGTAAATTAAAAACTAAAACCTAAACTATATCAAGCTATATCTAGATTACTTCTAACTTGAATTTAAGAACCTAAATCCTACTTTTACTCAACTAAAAATTAAGCCAAAGGTAGCAGTACTAACTAGTGACAGCAGTACTAACTTTTTAGTTCTCCCATGATTGCATCACCACATGGGGTGCTACTTCATAATACACAGCGCTAGATACAAGAGAACGACCTCTAAATGTGTCGTTTGTAAAACAATCTCGTTGATTTTCTGAAATCAAAATAATAGTTGTCCCATAATTGCATCACCATGAAAAACTTGAATGTAAAGACTCCAATGCACATCAAATAATCCAAGCATCTAATTCACCTGAGAAAAACATGCTTAAAAGTGTCAACATTAAAGTTGGTGAGTTCATAGATTAGTTTAAATATGAATGTAAGTTTCAACTGAATGTATTTGTCCACTGTATCATCACAGTACCATGTAAAAATCCCAAAGATTTATAAAGAATGCACGACACATTTTATGTCACCAAAAGTACCAATCTTATCCCAAAGATTTATAAAGAATGCATGACCAATTTAATGTCACCAAAATGTTTCAAGTATGTATTTGTTGGGGGCCCTGTAGTCCCAACGTGATCCGACATGTTATAACGTTCGTTCCCAGTGATAGCTAATCACCCGAACGGGGGTTGTCAATCCCGAATAGATCTATTTTATATCATTCGCGTGGACATCACGCTATAACGTTCGTTACCGGCGATAGCTAATCACCCGAACAGGGATCCACACCCGAATAGATCTATTTCATAACATTCGCGCTCACCCTCCAAGTGATTTACAGTTCATGACGCTGTGACGTAGACTTATATATACCCATCACAGGTGTCCCCTCCAAGAACACCCGGGCAGTGATTTAAAGAATATATACTCCCGTTACCGGTGTCCCCTCCAAGAACACCCGGGCAGTAAAGTAAAAATATGTACTCCCGTTACCGGTGTCCCCTCCAAGAACACCCGGGCAGTAAAGTAAAAATATGTACTCCCGTTACCGGTGTCCCCTCCAAGAACACCCGGGCAGTACCGTTTTTGTCATCAGTTCAATCCGCTTAAGCTAATCCGTAATCCTTTCAAAAGTAAAGTACATATATTTGTGACCAAAAATGAAGTCAAGTAATATATCCCATAGCGAGCTATGTAAAAGAGTATGTGAACCAATTTGTAATCAAACATGTAAATGCAACCCATTGATGTTATATACCTCGTATTTCACTATGGTGGTGCGTGGTCCATATGATATCCACCTTACAGTGTCTGATACACTATCTTTGGATATCTCTAACTCTCTCTCACAGTAAGTAAAGAGTTTGTAGACAAGCATGTATTCCCCCTCGCGGGTTTATAAACATTCAAAAGATTGAAAAGCGAGGTTATGAACTCACATTGATGATGAAGAACGATCGACAGATAGGCATCTAATATGCACAACACGAACGGAAGACGAAGCGGCTCGATCAAGAAGTTGCAACTAATCTTAACGGCTAAGATCCACTAGCCTAGGATAATATATTTGGGTTTCCCGATGAATGGTTACATCAACGCTACACGTTGATGAAGATTTAGATTTAACGTTGTAATGGTTTGGTGGTTGGTTAAATAAATAAATTGAAAATATACGCAAAGTGTGTAATATATATTCTTTATATATTTATATATTACTTATGAAAAATAACCCTTATATAATTCCTACCGTGAATTATATAACAAAGACAATCAATCCAAAGATTAATGAAAAGTATATAATACCTTGCAGGTATTATATAATAAATGTGAATAATTAATTAAATCAATTAGTTTGACATTACTTTAATTAATAAGAAGACTTTGTATAAAGGTTGACACATGTCTTAACGTTATGAATTAATCAAACCACGTTTGTAACAGTTTATAACAATTATAAAATATAAATAATATTTTATAAAATATATTTCGTTTCTTCGACGGCTCGTGTCTAAAACAGTTGTCTCAATGTAAAAGTATAGTTTTCGTTCATTGGTCGGGTTATTGTATAATACAAGTCAATGTATCTTTTAAAATATAACTTGGTCCCTTTTTATCCGTTTATAAAACAATATGAGTTTTAGCAAAACGTTACTAAATATTGAAATATATATATATATATATATTATTATATCTAGATTAAACAAGATAATAATGTTATATTTATTTAACCGTTTTAAACCACCAATATATATTTATCCGGTTTTAATATTTGTTAAAACCTTATGTTATTTTCATTTGTCGTCTCATGTGAATCAAACGAACCCTTATCGTTATTATAAATACGAATACGAAGATAATAACAAAGTATTTATTTAACCAATTAAACCACCATTTATGTCAAGATTTTATATTTATAACGTCTTAAAATATATTTATTAGTTTCTTTTTATTGAAACTAAATACACCCTTTTTGTTATTTTGCTCACCCAAACGCCCCTTTGGTGCATATCAAAGCCAAACGTACCCTAACGTGTGAAACTCGAGAACCAAACGCCCCTTGGTGATTTCTGCCCCAACCAAACGCACCCCTAGTTGTTTTCTACTAAGCCAAACGGACCCTAATGCGAGATAGAAAAACCAAACGAGCATCCTAGCCGGTCTTGGTGGCTGCCAAACGCACCCCTTTCAGGTGTTTAACAGCCAAACGCACCTGCTGGCCGAACCACAACCCAAACGCACCCTGCTGGTGGGTTGACCACCCAACGAACACCCCTTTTTCTTGCTGTAAATAAACCCAACATAACCCTTGTTGGTGAACTCAGACCCAAACGCAGCCTTGCTGCCGTTTCTAAACACCAAACACGCCCTATGGCTGCGTTATGTGGTTTTCTCTTAACCCAAACGCACCCTAACAGATTTTCTGTTAAGCCAAACGCACCCTTTCGCTGTTGGGCAGCCAACCAAACGCACCCTATTCGGTTTCCTGCTTACCCAAACGCACCCTTATTGCGTTTATACTAAACCAAACGCACCCTTTGGCTGAGAACAATAACCAAACGCACCCTAGTTGGTTATAAACAACACCAAACGCACCCATTTCTGTCCTAATAAACCACACGCACCCTGATTCATTTTAAATCAAAACCAAGCGCACCCTCAGTGCCTTTACGCAGCCAAACGCACCCCTTGGGTAGTTTTCATTATCAAACCGAACGCACCCTTGTGCTTAGAATAAACCGAACGCACCCCTTGGGTGCTAAGCCGAAACCAAACGGACCCTTGTCGTGAAAACACCCAAATCCGACGCACCCTCGTGGTGGTCTACTAAAACAAACGCACCCATGGTGCGGTTTTACAACCCAACGCAGCCTAGCTGCTTATCTTAGAACCAAACGGACCCTTGTCGTGGTGTTGATCACCGAAACAAAACACCCTTGTGGTGTTTTTATAAAAGGACAAACGCACCCTTTTGGTGGCTGTTTAAACCACACACACCCATGGTGGGTGGCTGTGGTGGGGTGGTGGTGTCGGGAGTGGTAGCCAAAAAGGAGGGGGAAAACGGCGGCTGTGGTGGTGATAGGGGTGGTAGCAGTGGCGGCGGTGGTAGGGTGGGGTGGAGGTGGCGCGGCGCGTGGAGGAGAGTGAAGTAGTGGGTTGGATAGATCGGCTCACGAGGAGCATTTTTGGAGTTCGCCGGAAAAGTCCGCCGGAAAAGTTTTCCGGCGGCGGCGACGGCGGCCGGCGGTGGCTGAGTGGTGGCCGGCGGTGGCCGGAAAAAGTGGGAGAGGGAGAGTGTTATATATGTATGTGTGTAAATTTTGAGATGGAAATTAAATTTTTGTAAAAGTTTTTATACTTATATTAAAACTTTTAAATCAAAGTGGCATGTGTTAATTTTTTGAGGGACTAAATGTGTAACTTGTTAAGAAACTTTTATAAAATATTGGTTCGGGACTCATTTGACGAAACTTGCGTCATTGTTTTCCAAATCATTTTTCTGATAAAAATGAGTATTTATTTGATAATATTTCATAAATCTTTTTATAACATTTATAAAAATGTTCGTTATTTATTTGGTGAACCGGTTACGTCTTTTTCAAAAGTAAAAATAGAAATAAATTTTTAACCCGTATATTTGCGTTATCAACAAACGTTACTGAATAAAATGATGACTAATTTATTAAATATTTTCATTTAATAAAAAGTGTAAATTAATTATAATTTAATTATTTTCTCGTTTCTAAATATTGCGAGGGCATTTCAGTCACCTTTTGACTGTTTTCAGGTCTCGGTCAAAACTAAAAAGTTGTCAGGAATGTCGTTTTACATCAAATTGCTTTAGAGTCCGAATAATGAAAACGTGATTTAGCTGCTCGTTTTTGATAATTCAACCTAGGAATAACTTATATCTCCTTTAAAATTTTCGAAAATTCTCGAATGTTACAATAAATATCAACGAAGTTATTTTTCAGCAAGTAAATTGATGGTCGGCTGAGTTTGTGAAACTAAGTGAGAAAGTGGGTATGAGACAATGTAATTATTGATGATAAAAAAAGTATAAATATACTCGCACATTAGTCTTTATATGTGGACTTCAGTGGGTTATGTAATCGATTAAATGACCATCATCATTCAAACTGAACTGAACCCCTGTGTTTGAACCTAGTCTTAACAGGTCACTAAATCGCAGGTCAGTGATCCCTCTCGCTGAACCCTCTTGCTGAAACTGAACCCAGTCACTGACTGAATCCCACCCCCTGAAATTGAACCTGGTACCTGAATCTGAACCCGGTCACTAAACTAGATCTCTAAACCCCCAGGTCGTTGAACCCCCAATTGCTGAATTTATGGAGACTATACCTCTTTGTACCTGAACCTGATATCAAAAGGTTCACTGATCTTAAATGTTTAAAGTCTTGTCTATTCTTTTGCAACTACAACAACAAAGAATCTTTATTTATCTTTGTACTAGCCTATAAACCCGTGAAAATTGCAGAAACTAGAAGGGGGGTTAAATAGTTTGTACCGTTTTAAAATTAAAACTTGGATTGTTGACTTATGTGAACTCCAGAGATATACACAAGTGTATATGATATCGATGCAATAAGTAAGTAACAAATCTACGAAATATAAACAAGTAAAGATAAGAAAGATCAAACCGATGACAGTGGTTCGGCTATAAAGCTCCTGTTTGCCCTACTCTACTCCCCAAGTACCCAACTTGAGAGTTATCTTCACTATGTCAACAAGCTCCCTTAAGGCGGAGAAAACCGTAAACGTCGCTTACACTTTTTCCAGTACTAAATTAAATACCGAGTTCTACTTTGAGATAGAACCAATCTAACACACTATGTATTTTGTGGCCTACATACTAACCTATCATACACATATGATACACACAACACACAACACAAGATATTCATGAC
>BQNB010104523.1:4583-22262 GCA_026074375.1 Tanacetum coccineum | reverse complement strand
ATTTTAAAGATATGTTCGTTAATCCAGAGCCGAACATGCAACGAACTTGGATCGAACGATGTGATTTACATGTCAGGAGAAGCAAAGAACATCGAGATAGTAAAGTGCATAACGAGCTTCGACATGACATCGTGAATCATCTGTGGAACCTCGATTACTAAATTGTATTTTTATTTTTATGTAATGTTTTTTTAATTGTAGTGTTGTTTTAAGTTTAATGAAGTTTATTTATGTTAAATAATTGTGTATTTGTTATTTTTTAAAAAAATAAAAATTAAAAAAACTATGGCTTGAGCCAACGAGGGAGGCACTTAAATGTGATGTCATAGCAATTCTGATGTCATAGCACTTTTGCTGACGTGACAGTACTTTTTAGTGTTATGACTTGAGCCATGGCTTGAGGGTAACCGGTGCTCTTAACATCCGAAGAGTTAGGGAAATACAATAAATAATTAAGGGTGCTACTGTTGGTACCCCCTTTGGCCCATCGAATAGTACTAAAAAGGTACAAAAGATTCTTTTTGTACACCCCTTTTACAATACAACGCAGTTTTATATCAGGTTATGTTCTGTATTTTTTGACAGTTTCATACTTTTGACTCGTTAAACTTTATAATTTTTATTCCGCGCTTTCAGTTTCACAGTTTTATAATATAAGCAAAATTATAAAAATTAAAAAAAAAGAAGAAAAAAACCCGGAAAAACAAGGGGTACAAATGGTGTTCCAGGGGGGTACGTATAACACAAGCCTTTTCCATTTTAAATCGAACAAGATGTTGGTAGCAGAGGTGAAGCCAGGGTGGTTAGCGGGTGCTCGGCAGCTCCAAGTTATTAGTTGTGTATAAATCAAGTCAACATTAAACATTCAAAGTCAACAGTCAACATTCAACATTCAAGTCAAGTCAACATTTAACATTCAAAATCAAGACATTTATTAGTTATTAATTTGTATTGGGCCTAAGCCCATGGTAATGATTCTAGAATGTTCTCTTGTATCCTATATATGGGATAGTTGTTATCAATTTTAGGCAAGCAAATCAATTAGCCTTCCAATGTGAGTTTTACCAATTCTAATATGGTAATCAGAGCCATAATGGAATATTAAATGAATGGAATAAGCGACGTAATAAAATAAATGATGTAGTGTAATAATTTATTACCCTTATTAATAATGTTTGGTTGGTATGATAGGACGTAATGCAATCGATAAGAAAAATAATATCTCCATAGTTAATCAATAATTGTATTGTTGGTTTTAACCTTTATCGGGGGAACTTCTGATGGTTCCTTTTTACAAATAAATATAAAATTTGAATTGTATTTTATTACGTGGTTAGTTAAATGGTGGGACTTTTATGTTATTTGTATTAAATTTCGGACGTAATTTATTAAAAAAGGAGGGGATCCATATATTATAAAATAAGGTTGTTTTTGATGTTTTGAGTTATTCATTGTAATGATGCATTTTTCACATTGTTTTTATTTGTAATTCATATCAAGTTTTTTTCTATTCTTTAGTTATTATCACGTTTTCTTTCCAGCTTTCTATTTACTTACATACCAAACTACTACGTAAGAACTCCACATCATTAATAATTACCATGTTCACTAAATTATCAGTTTTTTTTTTTTATTCTGCTTGCTGCTCATTTCTGTGTCCCTTTCGTTTTGCCGCTTCCTGTTAAGCCTAATTTATTGAGCTCGTAACAAAGAAGTTCACGGTCTAGTCTACGATCGGTGCTTCGGTCTTTAATTAGTTAATGTTGTAATAGGATAATATCGGGAATCGGGCTCGATAGATAATCTAATATTATATATGTTTTGGGTTTAATCCCAAGCAAAACCCGAGCCCGGGTCCTAGTTAAATATCCCGCGCGTCACTTTTAAGTGTCGGGGTATATAAGGAACTTTTCCACTTGGAAAAGTAAGTTGTTCAAAATATCTAAGAAATATCTTTTCTCTTTTCTCTCATCTCTCTCTCTAAACTCTCTCTCTAGAACAACTCTTTCTTTCTCCTTTCTAGTTCCGATTTCGTGATCGATTGTATGAAGTGAAGTGTTAACGGGATCCTACAATTGGCATCAGAGCTACGTGTGGATTCGTGGTTGATTCGTGTGGTTCAACAAGATCAAATTCGTGGGTCAAAAAGAAGTCAAAAGAAAAAAATCAAACCCGAATTTTTGTGCTTAGATGTGTGAATGTTTATGTTATTAAGCAAGATCTAGACATAAGGTAGCTAATTGTGCAAGAGAAATCAAGTTAAAAGGTCAAAAATAGTGATTATAAGGCGATTTTTGATGGAAAAAGTCGTATTTTTCTAGGTTGTGTTTTGACAAACTGGAAAAGTTCTTTTTGCGTTTTGACTTTTTCTTGTTGCGTTTTGATTTCTTCTTGTTGCGTTTTGATTTCTTCTTGTTGCGTTTCGATTTTTTTAATTGCATTTTGATTTTTTAAATTGCGTTTTGATTTTTAAAGTTGCGTTTTGATTTTTTTTCTTGTTGCGTTTTGATATTTTTTAGTTGCGTTTTGATTTTTTTTAGTTGCGTTTTGAGTTTTTTGTTGCGTTTTGATTTTTGTTGCGTTTTGATTTTTTTTTTGTTGCGTTTTGATTTTTGTTGTTGTTTGGAATTGCGTTTTGCTACTACGTTTTAGGTACATTGAAGACTTTTATATACTGAATCTAAACGTTATGCTGCCCAAATTTCGAGAAATCATTTGACATTACTTGGACTTCAAAAGTCACTGCGTTTTGGTTAAAGCTAGCACTGCGTTTTTTTTGTGGTGTATCAAATGGATGTAAAAAGTGCTTTTCTCTATGTGACGATTAAAGAAGAGGTGTATGTATGTCAACCACCCGGATTTGAAGATCCAGACTTTCTTGATAGAGTATACAAGTTTGATAAAGCACTGTATGGACTACATCAAGCTCCTAGAGCTTGGTATGAAACCTTGTCAACATATCTGTTGGAAAATGGGTTTCAAAAAGGGAAAATTGACAAGACATTATTTATCAAAAGGCACAAAGGTGATATTTTGCTAGTCCAAGTTTATGTGGATGATATCATCTTTAGTTCAACAAAGAAGGAGCTATGTATTACATTTGAGAAGTTGATGCATGAGAAATTTTAGATGAGTTCTATGGGAGAACTTACATTCTTCTTAGGATTACAAGTGAAGCAGAAGAAGGATGGCATATTTATTAGTCAAGATAAATATGTTGATGAAATTTTAAAGAAATTTGGGTTTACAGAAGTCAAGACTGCAAGCACACCAATGGAAACTCAAAAGCCTCTACTCAAGGATGAAGATGGTGAAGAAGTGGATGTTCATATGTATAGGTCAATGATTGGTTCATTAATGTATCTTACATCTTCAAGACCTGACATCATGTTTGCAGTGTGTGCCTGTGCTAGATACCAAGTCAATCCAAAGGTTTCACATCTTCATGTTGTGAAAAGGATTTTTAGGTTATTAAAGGTCAACCAAAATTGGGCCTTTGGTATCCAAAAGATTCTCCTTTTGATTTGGTAGCATACACTAATAGTGATTATGCTAGAGCAAGCTTAGATAGGAAGTCTACAACAGGAGGTTGTCAATTCCTTGGATGTAGATTAATATCATGGCAGTGCAAGAAATAGACAGTGGTTGCAAATTTCACAACAGAAGCTGAGTATGTGGTTGCTTCAAGTTGCTGTGGACAAGTGCTTTGGATTCAGAATCAACTACTTGATTATGGGTACAATTTTATGCATACCAAGATCTTTATTGATAATAATAGTACTATTTGCATAATTAAAAATCCTGTTTTCATTCAAAAACAAAGAAATAGAGATCAGACATCATTTTATTAGAGATTGCAATGAAAAGAAATTGATTCACATGGTCAGAATCCATACTAACAAGAATGTTGCAGTTTTGCATACAAAAGCTTTTGATGTAAGTAGATTTCAATATTTGATTGTTAGTATTGGAATGATGAATCTTTAAAGTCTTTTATCTCTTTGTGTTTTTGTAAAGTTTTGTATGAATTAGTACTGTTATTCATGTCATTAAAAGTTTTGCTGTTAAGTATAATTAGTACTGCTGGTTATCCTTAATACTGCTGAGTTAATACTATTAGTTATACTTAATACTGTTAAGTATAATTAATACTGTGATAATTGTGAAAATTGCTATGGCTTGTGTTTTCTTGGTTTTTGGACTAACATTTTGTAGGAAAAGCAAAGAAAAGTGTTAAATTGATGATGGAAAAGCTGTTTAGAATAGAATTAGAGTTAATGCTGTTGACTCAAAGTTAATGTTACTAGGCATAACTTACTACTGTTGGTTCTAAGTTAATGATGGTAGGCATACACTTACTACTGTTGAGTTACTACTGCTGGGTGAAAGTTAATGCTGTTGAGGGTATTTTCCCTAAATACTTCAATTAAGGGTTTCAATCAATCATTTAACACAAATGGCGAATCTAAAGTTTATCATCCATTATCAAACCATAACTTAATTTTATCATCCATTATCAAAACCCAACACAAATGGCGAATCTAAAGTTTATGAATACTCATAACATGGTCGCATTTTTGTCTAAACCCAAAGAGAGTGATGGGTTTGAACAAATTGTGGATTTTTTGAATGCACACTCTATAAGGCATGCATTAACGATCAATCCTACAATATACATTTCTTATATCGAACAGTTCTGGTCTACTGTCAAGGCAAACTATGAATGGGGAAGTACTTTACATGCCCTAGTAGGTGATGGCAAGAAAGTAATTATCATTGATGCATCTGTGAGAAGAGATCTTCAACTAGAAGATGAGGAAGGTATTGATTGTTTACCAAACTCTACCATTTTTGAACAACTTACATTGATGAGATATGAGAAAATTTCACAGAAGCTTACTTTTCATAAGCCATTCTTCTCTCCACAATGGAAATTTCTGATTCATACTATTCTACAATGCCTAAGTTCAAAGACTACTGCATGGAATAAGTTAGTAGTTTACTTTGGCATTTGCAAGTATCTATTTGGGCTACAAATCAGAAGTTTAAACTTTTCAAAATAATTTTTGAAAGTATGATTAGAAACCTTAGATAATGTGTCTGGGAAATTTTGATGTATCTAAGGTTTGCTACAAGTGTTTTTGGATCAACAACTTGATGGGCTGCCAAATCACAAGAGAATATTTATTGCACCCTCTCACACTAAGGAGATTTTTAGAAATATGAGAAGTGTAGGCAAAGGTTTTTCTGGTCGAGTAACACCTTTATTTCTAACAGTGGTGGTACAAAACCAATCAGAATTGGGTAAAGTATCATCAAATCCAACTGATCCCCATCACACACCCACCATTAATCAATCATCTACTCAACCTCAAAAGACATAAAAACCTAAGAAGCCTAAAAGAAAGGACACTTAGGTACCTCAACCTAGTGTTCCTAGTGAAAATGTTACAGATGAGGCTGTTCATAAGGAGTTGGGTGACAGTTTGGTGAGGGATGCGTGGGGGTCGGGGGGAGGGGGGGGTGCGGGGGTGTGGGAGGGGGGTACTACTGTTCTAGCTTAGAAGCAAGGTGCCGTACATGGTAACATAACTAAGAAACACGATCCAAAGGCAACACCTAATGAATCTAGTTCCCTAGGAACTACTTCAGGTGGTGGTCCCAGGTGCCAATAAACCATGGGGGATACTATTGCTCAAACTAGGTTTGAGAATGTATCTAAACATTCCAATGATACACTACTCGCAAGAGGTAACACACTTCGAAGTGATGAGGATAGTCTTAAACTTTATGAATTGATGGAGCTATGTACCAATTTACAAACCAGAGTTCTTGATTTGGAGAAGACAAAGAGCACTCAACATAATGAGATTGATAGTTTGAAAAGGAGGGCCAAGAAGCTTGAAAAGAAATATAGGTTAAGAACTTATAAGCTGAAGAGACTATACAAAGTTGGTTTGACAGCTAGGGTAGAATCCTCTGGTGATGAAGAAGATTTGGGTGAGGATGCATCTAAACAGGGGAGGAGGATTAATACTATTGATGCAGATGAAGACATTACCCTGGGTTAATGTTCAAGATGATGCTGATAATGAGATGTTTGATGTGAATGTTTTAAATGGTGAAGAGGTGTTTGTTGCAGGGCAAAATGAAAATGTTGTTGAAGAAGTAGTTGATGTTGTTCAAGTTAGTACTGCTGCAACAACTGTTACAATAACTACTGAAGAAATTACTTTGGCTCAAGCACTTGAAGCATTAAAAACTTCAAAACCCAAGGTGAAAGGGATTGTTTTTCAAGGTGCCATATACATAACAAACATACAATAACAACATTTTCTTCATAAACAAATCACAGGACAAATGGTAAACGATTAATGATAGAAGAACCTGTGAAGCCTATGAAGAAGAAAGTTCAAATCATGCTTGATGAAGAAGTTGCTTTAAAGTTACAAGATAAATTTAATAAAGAAGGAAGACTTGCAAGAGAGAAAGCTGAAAAAGAAAAAAAAGCCAATATTGCTTTGATTGAATAATGAGATGATATTCAAGCAAAGATTGATGTTGATCATCAGTTGGCTGAAAGATTTCAAGCACAAGAACAAGAAGAGTTGTTTGATGCAAAAAAGGCTACATTATTTCAACAACTCTTAGAGAAAAGAAGAATGTATTTTACAGCTAAATAGGCAGAAGAGAAAAGAAACAAACCACCAACAAAAGCTCAACATAGACAAATAATATGTACTTACCTAAAGAACATGGAAGGATACAAGCTCAAAGATTTAAAGTCAAAAGGGTATGATTCTATCCAAGAGATGTTTGACATAGCATTCAAAAGGGTAAATACATTTGAAGACTTTAGAATAGAGTTGGTGGAATGAAAAGAAAAGAGATCAGGAGAAGAGCTTGTACAAAAGAGTTTAAAGAAGCAAAAGGTGGATGATGACAAAGAAACAGTAGAGCTTAAACAGTGTATGGAAATCATTCCAGATGAAAAAGAGGTAACTATTGATGCTATTCCTTTGGCTATTAAGTCTGCAAGGATTGTTGACTGGAAGATCCACAAAGAAAGAAAGAAAAGCTATTATCAAATAATAAGAGCTGATGGAAAGTCTCAAATGTATAGGATCTTTAGTCAAATGCTTAAAAGTTTTGACAGGGAAGATTTGGAGGAGTTATACAAGTTGGTAAAAGCTAGATATGGATCAACAAGACCAGTGGAAAGCATGGATTATCTATTATGGAATGGTATGAAAATAATGTTTGAACCACATGTAGAAGATGAGTTTTGAAAGCTTCAAAAGGATACAAAGTGTTGGAATGGAAGCTGTATGACTCTTGTAGAGTAAATTTATTGAGTATGCAGTTATGCAGATTTACATGTTGGTAGAGAAGAAGTATCCTCTTACAACATCTACACTGTCAATGATGTTAGAAAAGAAGCTTCAAATTGATTATGAGAGTAAAATGGCTTATCAGCTATGTAAATTGATCATAAAACAACTTAAGAAGTAAAAAAATTGTTTGGAAGCATCCTCCTGGTGTTGATGAACTTTAAATGAAGAAACTTGATGATTTTGAAGAATAATATCAAGTTTAGGGGAGGATTGTTAAGATTAAAAGTCTTCTTGATGCTGTTAGAATTACTGCAGCTCAAGTTTATGTTAATACTGCTCTAATGAAGTTAGTACTGCTCATGAACTTCAAAGAAAATATACTAAGTAGTTACTACTGCTAGTACAAAGTTAAGACTGCTAGTGAAAGTTACTACTGCTAGTACAAAGACTGCTTGAAGTTAATGCAGCTGAGGAATTACTACTGCTCAAGAAAATATTCTAAGTAGTTAGTATTGCTAGTGTTAAGTTAGTACTGCTAGTGCTCTATAGTTACGTACTGCCTTGTGTATACCACGTTAGTACTGTTTGTTGTTACTGTTACTTGTATGTTTTAGTTATTTTTAGAAAGATTTAGAATTTAGGAAAGAAAATATTACTAAGTAGTTACTACTGCTAGTACAAGTTAAGGGACTACTAGTGAAAGTTCTACTCCTAGTAAAAGACTGCTTGAAGTTATGCAGCTGCAGAATACTATGCTAAGAAAATATTCTAAGTAGTTAGTATTGCTAGTGTTAAAGTTAGTCTGCTAGTGTTAAGTTAGTACTGCGGTGTTAAGTTAGTACTGTTTGGTTAGTACTGCTTACGTGATTTTTTTTTTTTTTTTCTTTTTTTTTTTTTTTTTTTTTTTTATTTGTATTAGTTATTTATAGAAAAGATTTTATATATTTAGGAAAGAAAATATACTAAGTAGTTACTACTGCTAGTACAAAGTTAAGACTACTAGTGAAAGTTACTACTCCTAGTACAAAGACTGCTTGAAGTTAATGCAGCTGCAGAATTACTACTGCTCAAGAAAATATTCTAAGTAGTTAGTATTGCTAGTGTTAAGTTATACTGCTAGTGTTAGTTGTACTGTAGTGTAAAGTTAGTACTGTTTGTAGTACTGCTGATTGATATGTATTTAGTTATTTATAGAAAAGATTTTATATACTTAGGAAAGTATTGTAAGCCGAGTAAGACTCCTTGGTGTATAAAAGGAGGTCCTACGACATAGAGATTGATGTACCAAAACCAAAAATCAATCTTTTTCTTAGCTTCAAGGTCTTTGTAACCCAAATACTTTAAGAATATTTGTATTGTTATCATTAATAATATTGGAGCTTATTTGTTTTGAATTACTGTTTCATTGATAATTCTTCTTAATATTAAAGATTAGATTCTGTATAATCTTTAATACATTGAAACAAAGCTTTTACTATAGTTGTGTTAGATTTATCTAATATAACTAAACCTTAAACAAGCAAAAGGAATTCGATCTATTGAAGTGGGATCAACACGCTTATTGGGCCTTAAGGCACAATATTAGTCCAAAGTCTTTATCTTTAGTTTTTAAATCCAATTTAGGCCATTTCAAAGTTTCTAATAATAAAATAAGATGAAAACTACCACAATACAAATAAAGCAAATTGGTAAGTCAACGAAATAGGCTGTGTAACCAATTAAGCCATAAGACGCGAGCTTAATGGACTAGTTTTGGGCTATCCGGCCCAATGACCATAATTAGCTATTCTAACTCCTTAACCAATATTTTTTGACCAAGATAAGCACCATCAATAAGCAAACAAATAAGCCAAACGAAGGATCCCAAAAATAAGCCAAAGCCTATTGGGCCTTAGTTGGGTCGCGGTATGTGTAAGCCCAAACAATCATTTCAAAAGTATATTAAGTCCAACATCAAATCAATAAGTTATAAAATAAGTAAATAAGAAATTTTGTATTAAAACAAGCCAAACCAAAAGCCACAAAAATAAGCCGAACCACAATAAGGTGGAAATAAGCCGCGACTTATTTCCCCTTTTTGGGTCGTGGTCTTATAAGCCCAAAACAAATATAGATAGCATATAAATAAGCTATTAAGCTACAAAGTACTTTTAGTTCCCAAAATAAGCTGTAAAAATAAGACGTAAGTAGTAAATAACCAAAACCACCTTTTCTTTTGTTTTCCTTTGTTACCGTGACCAAATAAGCCCTCATTGAGCTCTAATAAGCTTTCGAAAGCTTATTTATAATCCAAATAAGAAATAAGCTATTTATGTACAAAAATGTTATTCTACCATCACAACTAAAATATAAAAATGACTTTTTTCTTGTTTTTCCTTTCCTTTTGACTTTGAACCAAACTCACCTTCATAACACTTTTACAAGTTTTTAGCTTTTAATTTTTAGAAAACGCATTGTACAACTATCATTTATGCATCATTAGACTACCAAAAGTACAAAGATTTGTAAAATTTAGAGACTTACAAAGTAGGGTTTTTGAAGAGGATTAAAGCTTAAGTAAACAACCCAAATGTTGTTTTTATATACCCAAACACCAATAGAATCAAACCGAAAGTGTTTAAATGTTCTTGAATCAAAAGTGGAAAAAATGGATTGTTTATGTGTGTCGTTGTTTAGACGACAGCAAGAAAGAAGAAGAGAGAAAGAGATTTTTCTTGTGTGTGTTTTAGTGTTATGTGTGTGATTATGAAATAAAAATATGCATGCATTAGACAACCTTGCTAAAAATATGCCTTGTTGTTCCCTCTTATGGTCCTAACTGATTAGCATCCTAGGAAAGGATCCTAGATGCGATTTGTCTCTTGTCGGGTTGTCTATCGTTCTTTGTTCGTGATTAAACATGACCTGGAAATTCTTCTATTTTTACCAAATGTAAAAATATGATTAGTTTGCTTAGAATAATTAATGAATATACATCTTATTCTTAAATAACTATTTTAGATTTAATATGATCATGAATGGACGTGTTGGAACGCGGTTGTTTGACGTTTTAAGCCAATTACGGACAAACCTCCGGAAATTGATAAAATAGATATAAGCATTTTAAAGAAGTAATTCTAGGAATAATAGAACTATTAAATGATTAGAATAAAGATTGACTGTCGTTAACATGGTCGCTGATTCTGACGGAAATAGTAAAAGCCAATAAAACAAATAATTTGACAAAACATTAACGGTTTAGAAATTTGCAAAGGTTACACTAATACACATTTGGAGATTTTTATCAAGAATAGCCCAAGTGCCCTAAAGCATAAAAAAAGCCTAGAAGAACAAATCCACATCATTAAGCCAAATGATAATCATAAAATTTGTACTTATAATCAAATGATTATCTAGTTAAAAATAATGATTATGATGCAATATTCATTTATTCTGTAGTAATAATCATATGATTACCTAGTAAAAAATAAGATAGGATTTATTAACCTTAGTAACATAGAAATACTTGTAATGTATACGATGATGAATAAAAATGGTAACTAGACTTTTGGTAAATTACTTAACGTATTTTTGGCGAGATTTGAATTAAGCAGAAATATTTATAAAACGGATAATGTGCAGGTTGGGCAAAAATAGTAACTTTTTATCAAAGGGTCGAAACTTAATAAAAACTATATAACTTTTACGAGATCACATTTTGACTTATATAACTAAAAAGCAAACATGTTCGGGCGATGTAAACTTTATATAAATCGCAGATGCATCGTTTCACTATTGTTTTCTTGCACCTAAAACGCACTATATTTCAACTAGGTCGCGTTTAGGACTTTCGTGCTCGTTCTATGTTTGTTGATTGTTCCCGATTCACCACTTGCTAAAGGTGAGTTTATAGATCGAGTGTTATAAATAGATCTATTGGGATTAACATCCCCGTTCGGGTTTGGTGATTCTTACTTGATTCGGAGGTACCGATCATATGGACGTATACCATGTTAAAACACTAGGTGGTCTAGGGTTGGACACCTACTTGGGCACTTTACTTGGCATTTATTTGTTGCATAACATTGTTTAGCTTCAGTGTCATGAGCTTAGTACTATCGTAAATACTTTTGACGAATATTGTATGTGTTATAATAGTCACACTCTACTAAATCTTGTGGTCCATACTTAACGTTTTACGTAAACCTATGAACTCACCAACATTATTGTTGACGTTTTAAGTATGTTTTTCTCAGGTGCTTAAATCCGTAAGGATCTTTTGAAGTGTATATGGAGTCAGCATGCATCATGATTTCATCTCATGAAATTTCTATCTTAATTTATCGTTGATGTTATGAAAACACCCTTTTGTTTTTGCTATAACTCTGAATATTTTAAATTCATGTAAAACTTATTTTACTTTTAATCAATTCAACGATGTAATATTTTCAAAACGTCCATTTAGTGATCATTCTCTGTACTTTGTGCTTGTGTATATTTATGAAGTCACACCCCTGGTTGCCTATTTTGCTGCGACCCATTTTGGGGGTGTGACAGATTGGTATCAAGAGCCAAGGTTATAGAAAACTATTGGTTTTGTGCTCATGTCATACAGATATTTATACGGCTAGAAATACGTGAGCCTACGGGGTCACACACGTTAATACACATAGATATCACTCTATTGGTATATATATAATGATATAAGTGTATATTTATTATATATGTATTTAATACTCGATTGATGTATATAATAATATAAGTGTATATTTATTATGTATATTAATATTCTAACGATAGAATACTAACAGTCGTTAATTAGTTCGTTTACAAATAATTAACTATAAGGCTTTTTAATTAAGGTGTAATTAAATGTAATTATACATAATAATTAGGAAAGTCAAAAGGTCAATCCAAAGGGTTGTTTGGGTTGAGGGGCGACCAGCCTAAGGTCCAAAGAGAGGGAAAAAGAGTTTATCCCACATCGCTGGGATAGGTAAACTTGAGGGCTCTATATCTTGTATAAATAGAGGATCCCCTAGCTCATTATTCTCATCCCTTCTTCTCTTAATCTCTTTGTGGTCGAACGAAATAAACACCCCTCTAGGGAAAGTGTTTGAGTTTCAACTACTTGATGTATTCTTGAGCGTTGGTTCGTGGAACTAGAATTCGGGTGCGATTGATCGACGTGTAGTGTATGATACGCGTAGAGGTTACTTACTTTAGTAACTCGAAGGGTTTTGGTTTCGCGTGTATTACACACATGCGTGTACTCGAAGAAGTCTCCGGTTCTTCACGTAGCTTGGTTGCTATTCGGTATGTTTTCTGTTTATGTTTTATGTTAATTATAAGTGTTATATGAGTTTTATTCCGCTGCGTAGCTCGTTTAATATTCACGTAATATTAGGTTATTTAGATAACAATTTCCAACTGTGGCATAACGAGCCGTTCATATAGCGTTATAATTACATAAAAAACGGTAAAATACCTAAAACACACATATTGTATGATATTTTCTTGCTTTTTATGTGCAATTTATTTAGTGAAATAATTACTAATATAAAACACATAAAATTTGAAAATATAAATATGGTATGTATTTTGGAAGATTCGGCAAAAATATAACTGCATATTTTGAACATTTCTTGCCTTTTATGTGAAAACCTATTTTAGAATATTATTTAGTAAAATATATTACCCTAAATATCACATAAAATAAGAAATAAAATATGGTTATATTTTAGAAATATTTGTTTCACTTATTATAAATGCATGTATTATAATTTGCGATTTGAATATATTGTAGCTTATTTATTGCTTGTAAATTGTCAACCATGGATTACGTGCATGTAAACCATGGTTATTAAGCTAAATATATTTTGCATGCTTGTTTAGTATGGTATGCATGAAATCATTACGTGAATTAATTGGTTAATTGCAAAAGATGAGAAGATTTTTTGTTGAATTATTGTTTTAATTGCGTAAATGGTTTTCTTTAGTATGATTAATTTGGTAAATATGTTTTGCATGTTTATATTATGGCATTTTTTATTATATAAAATGCAAAAATGATTTTCAAAAGTAATATGGACTAAAAGTACATGATTAAAATGTTTATTGTATGTATATTGATATGTACACTTTGCTAAATCATGGACTGTATACGTAAATTTGTTATTTCTTGCAAACGTTCTATAACGCATGGGATTAGTGGTTTCCGCAAGGGAACCCGTGACGGAACAATGCAAGAATAAACAATTTTACACAAACGTTTTAATAATATTTAAAGTATGGCGTAATCATTACTAGGGTTAGTGATCAAGAGATTTAGAGAGAGAAATAAGGTTTTTAGAGAGAGAGAGAAAGAAGACTGAAAAAATTCGTGCAAAGAGGTCTGTTTTTCAGCTGAAAATAGTGCAGTGTTTATAGGCAGTAAAACTCAACGGTCACTACTGGCGGTCCTGGCGGTCCCAGATATATCTGGGAGCACCCAGCCTATCATGGGGCCGCTGTAGACTGACGCTCCCCTTTTTGTCTTTTAGTGTGGAAGGTTTTATCTGGTGTAGAAGTATCTATTTTGGGAGAAAATCAGATTTAAATTTTTATGTTTAAATAAAACATTTCTTTTATTTACAAAGTATTTTGTATATATTTATTTTTATAGAAAAACTTTTGTGAAAATGTGATCGTTAAGAAAAATTATTTTCTTGATCACTAATTATGTTTAATAATTTGTTTATACATACCTTAAGTGATTTACATTTGAAATGGCAATTTATGATTAATAACTTGTAAAAGTTTATTTTTATCGTAAAGGTTTTTACATTTTGTTATCTTTAAAACACCGAGAGGTCGAAAAATATAAATAACGTTTTTAGACATTATTTGTATTAACAGACACTATAATTAGGGGTTGTGCGTTAAATTTGCTAAACCACCCGTTCAACATTGACTTAATACCTGTAGAACTTGGTAGTTTTGAAATGATCATTGGTATGGATTGGCTGTCGAAATACCACGTCGTGATCGTCTGTGACAAGAAGATCGTTCGTATCCTGTTCGACAATGAAATACTAACGATTCAATGAGATAGAAGCGATAGTAGAAGTAATTCTAGATTGAATATCATCTCGTGCGCCAAGACTCAAAAATATATACAAAAAGGATGTTATGTCTTTCTGGCACATATCACTTAAAAGAAGGCGGAAGACAAGTCGAAGGAGAAGCGACTTGAAGACGTACCAATTGTGCGGGATTTCTCGAAAGTCTTTCTCGAAGACTTGTCGGGACTCTACCAGCCCAACAAGTTGAATTTCAAATCGACTTAGTGCCCGATGCTGCACCTGTAGCACGATCCCCATATAGACTAGCCCCATCAGAAATTCAAGAGCTGTCAAACCAATTACAAGCACTTTCAGACAAGGGATTTATAAGACCAAGTTCCTCACTTTGAGGAGCTCTTTTTTGTTTATCAAAAAGAAAGATGGAACTTTTCGGATGTGCATCGACTACCGCGAATTGAACAAGTTGTTGTAAAGAATCGTTACCCGCTTCCATGGATTGATGATTTATTTGATCAACTTCAAGGATCGAGTGTCTACTGGAAGATCGATCTAAGGTCGGGTTATCATTAACTAAGAGTTCGGGAAGAAGATATTCCAAAGACGGCCTTTAGGACTCGTTATGGTCATTACGAGTTCCAAGTAATGCCTTTTGGATTAACCAACGCACCGACGATATTCATGGATTTGATGAATCGGTGTGTGCAAACCGTATTTGGACAAGTTTGTGATAGTATTCATAGAAGACATCCTAATATACTCCCGTAACAAGGAAGAGCATGAAGAGCACTTAAAGCAAATCTTGGAGTTACTTAAGAAGAAAGAATTGTACGCCAAATTTTTTAAGTGTGAATTTTGGCTCCCGAAAGTGCAATTTCTCAGACACATGATTGATAGTCAAGGTATTCACGTTGATCCTGCCAAGATTGAATCAATCAAGAATTGGACATCACCTAAAACTCTAACAGAAATTCATCAATTTCTAGGTCTTGTCGGATATTACCAAAGATTCATCAACGGTTTCTCAAAAATTGCCAAATCTATGACTAAGCTGACTCAGAAGAACGTGAAATTCGAATGGGGAGAAAAAGAAGAAGAAGCATTCCAGCTATTGAAACAAACGTTTATTGTGCACCGATCCCATCCTTACCCAGAGGAAGTGAAAACTTTGTGGTTTACTGCGATGCCTCGCATAAGGGATTGGGTGCGGTGTTAATGCAAAAGGAGAAAGTTATAGCTTATGCTTCTCGACAACTCAAAGTGCATGAGAAGAACTATATGACTCACGATTTAGAATTAGGAACTATAATGTTCGCTCTAAAGATTTGGAGACACTACTTGTATGACACGAAGTGTGTTGTGTTCACTTATCACAAGAGCTTACAACACATTTTTGATCAGAAAGAGTTGAACATGAGACAATGCAGATGGTTATAATTACTCAGTGATTACGATTGTGAGATTCGTTATCACCTTGGAAAGGCGAACGTGGTAGCATATGCTTTAAGCCGAAAAGAACGGATTAAGCCACTACGTGTTCGAGACTTAGTGATGACAATCGATTTAAACCTTCCATCTCAAATTCTGAATGCACAAGCTGAAGTAATGAAAGATGAGAACATTTTGGAAGAAAACCTTTGTGGTATGAATAAGGAATTTAAGACTCGTCCCGATGGAACTCTTTTTATTGAGAAACGAAGTTGGTTACCACGTTTAGGAGGATTAAGGGATTTTATTATGCATGAGTCACACAAATCTAAGTACTCCATCCACCCTGGATCGGATAAGATGTACCATGATCTTAAGAAGTTATATTGGTGGCCCAACATGAAGGCGAACATCGCCACCTATGTCAGCAAGTGTTTAACGTATGCAAAAGTAAAAGCTGAATACTAGAAACCATCCAGTTTGCTGGTACAACCCAAAATTCCCCAATGGAAATGGGAAAAGATAACAATGGACTTTGTCACCAAATTGCCAAAGGCGTCAAGTGGTTATGACACAATTTGGGTGATCATTGATTGTCTTACAAACTCTGCACACTTTCTACCAATGAAGGAAACTTATTCAATGGGGAGACTAACGAGACTTTACTTGAAAGAAGTAGTCTCTAGGCATGGAGTGCCAGTTTCGATCATCTCAGACAGAGATAACAGATTTACAACTCATTTCCGGAAGTCGCTCCAGAAAGCTTTGGGAACTCAATTGGATGTGAGCATTGTATATCATCTGTAAACTGACGGTCAGAGTAAAAGAACACTCCAAACGCTAGAAGATATGCTACGCGCTTGCGTGATTGACTTAAGAACCGGATGGGATAGATGTTGGTTTGTGCTCATGTCATACGGATATTTATACAACTGGAAATACGTGAGTCTACGGGGTCACACACGTTTACACTTAGACATCATTCTATTAATGTTTATATTAATATATTTGTATATTTCTAATTTATATTAATATATGAACCAACGATGAAACACTAACGGTCGTTAATTAGTTTGTTAGAATAATTAACAAATAAGGCTTTTTAATTAATGGGTAATTAAATGTAATTATCCATAAATATTAGAAAAGTCAAAAAGTCAACACCAAAGGGTGTTGTGTAGGAGTTCGACCGGCCCCAAGCCCAAAGGGGGTTGGATTGGGTTTTAAGCTATATTTTCTTCCAAGTTATGTATTTTAGGTGAATCCTAAATTCACCTAGTATATAAGGAGGACCCCCTATAGCTCATAATCTTCATCCCTGAGGGTTTTTGTGTTTTGCTACTTTTAGTGTTCACTTGTTCGTTGGTTGACAACTAGCATTCGGGTGGTATTGTTCGACGTGTAGTGTGAATACACGTAGAGGTTACTTATCTTAGTAACTCGTAGTGGTGTTTGGTTCGCATGTTATTACACACGTACGTGTACTCGAAGTGTCTTCGATTCGGCACTAGCTTGGTTGCTAGAGGTATGTTTCCTTGTTTATGTTTTTTGTGTTAATTATACATGCTATATGTGACATATATCTGCTGCGTAGCTCGTTTAATATTAATGTAATATTGGGTTATTTAGATAACGATTTCCAACAGTGGCATCATGAGTCATCTCATATAGCGTTGTAATTACATAAAAAACATAAAAATATGTAAAAATGTCGCATATATGTATTATTTTCTTGCCTTTTATGTGAAAAATATTTTAAAGAAATTATTTAGAGAAATAATACTTGCCTTAATTTGTCACACAAATATGAAAATAAAAATATGGACATATTTTTACAAGATATCTTGTCACACCCCGTCAGTGGCGGAAACACGGGA